>JBCEWC010015935.1:0-13417 GCA_038996855.1 Solanum aculeatissimum | reverse complement strand
GTGTAATGATGCTATGATGGCTTGATCGAGGGTCTTTGGGTCCTCTTTCGCCATGTCACATCTAGGCCCCCTATCCGTGTCGTGACACAAACACACCCAAAATTTCACATGATTATGATTAAACTTTATTTCTAGAAGAAGGATTTATCAATGCGTTTTACTTTGATATTTTATTTTTTTGGATCTTGTCTCACATTTGGGGAAACAGTTGTATGATACATAGTAGACGTGTGAAACTTGGGTCTTTTGATCATTTGATTTTTAATTTCAGGATTATGTGTTGACCATCCCATTTAGGACAACATTAGCTCTTCCAGTAGGATAACTTATGTGAGAAGCTCTTCCAACAGGATAACTTTTGTGAGATTCTTCTTCTCCCAAAGCTTAGATTGTTTTGTCCTTCGAGTCACCGCGACATTATTCAATTGACTGTCTTAATCTTTATCATATATGTAACGATCTGACATGGGTCCTAGTCATCACATGGAGAATGAGATACCTGGAGGTACCTCACCCAAGCCATCTTACATATCATAAGCATTCATAAACATAAAAACATAGAGATTGAATAGAGAACTAGGGGAAACGGGGTAAGGGCCGCAACTTACAAACATATTGTGATGAAAAACTAGATAAATCATAACATATGTCCAAAAATACCTCTAACATAAACTTGGTAAAGGCTAAGACATGTTCAAGCTCACCCTCAAATACAATGATAGAAAAACTAGGATATTGTCCTCGAACTATAAGACTCACCAACCCTTGTCTTAAATGATCCAAAGCTAGCCACGTGAGGATATCGAGGAGCGTCTGTCCCTACATGGTTAAATCATGTGGGCATAGAAATAAGCATCAATACTTTGAATGTACTGGTTTGAAGGTATGCAATGCATGACATGCAAACGATGATAAAATGATTCATGCTAAACCTCATGTTAAAACCATACATTTAAACGGGCATTGGTAGTCATAATCAAGCCAATATCATTTAAACATAAAAAGGGCAACCCTAGAAAGAACTTAGTAAGATCCATAAATGAACATAGTCATGAATAAGGAAATCCTAAATAGTTATGTACAATTCCATTAACAATATTCTTAGGTGAACAAAACATCACTTTACATAAAAGACTATTTTATTGTAAAAGAAACATTAGTAATCATATTGGAGATCACTTTACACACTTGAATACATAATCATATACCATCAGGGGAAGTACCATTTGAACTTGTAAAACCATGAGTCATAGGAACTTTAAAATAGTTTTTGTAGTAATACACATCTTTGGATATAATAAGAGGGAACCCTCATAAGAGGATACCATGGGGACATGAGAAGAACATGTACATATGTGGGAGGTGCAATGCAACATTACATCATAAGCTTTATAATCAAGATGCATAAATGTATACAATAGAATATAAGCTCATTATGACATGCATGAGTATGCTTTAATGAAAACTTGCATGAAACATAATTTCTTTATATCATAAGTGTGTGGGAGTGAACTGTAACCAATATAGACCATGTGATCTACTACATGGAATCCAATGAACTCCTTCCATTGGAAAAAGGCCAATGCACTCCTTCCATTGGTAAAAATCCAATGAACTCCTTCCATTGGGAGAAGGGAAATTTACTTGCCAAGGTAGATATCCAAAACTTTGGTAACTTCACAATTGCATCTTTAAGGAACATTATGGCTTACGCGGATCCACTAGCCTAAGTTTCACGACCCAAGCCTAGGGCCTAGACGTGACACGACAAATGAAAAATCTGAAGACAACCCAAACAAGCCTCTTAACATATCATTTGCACATCCTTTGTTGCAGAAGCATAACTAAACAATCAAGAAGTAACAAATAATTCTAAGCAAACGGGACTTGGGACTCAAGCTATGGAGATATTTTAGGGGAGAGGATTGGCATGAATCACATAACAAATAAAGTCTACAGGGAGGGTGAGTATGACTCACGCTATGGGGATGTTACTAGTAATTGGGACTTCCATCATATCATCAACAAATATCATCACATAGAAGGGAATATGGGCTAAGGGAAGTCTTTCATTATCATATTAACATAATGGGAATCAAGCCTATTACATACATTTCCATATCCAATGACACCTCTAATATGAATGGAACGGGGGCCAAGATATCTACCGGGATCACCCTTAAAGATAAGTATCCAAAATATACATACAAGTCTTAATTACGGTATAAAAATAAAGTGGATATTGTCCTCGGAGTGGAGGACTCACCAATAGTCTTCAAATGATCCAGCTAGCCATAGTGAGAAGGAGGATGGATAGGAGCTCCAGTCCCTACATGGTTAGATCATGTAGGAAAAAAGTATATGTTAGTAATTGAAATGTACTAAGTATGCGTGGTACAATGCAAGCAAAGAAAGTAACCCATGATAATCGAGATGCATAATCATGATCAACAGACATAAGCTCAATATAACATGTAAAATAATTGTTTTACCTGAATATACATGGAGATAATTAAACTTGCATAACATAACATACATATGTGGGAGGAGACCTTAACCGACATATAAGACCAAGAGAGCTACTACTTAGAATTTTAATGCTTAAATCCTCATCAAAAAATAAATGGTCTACTTGCCAAGGTAACCAAAACTTGATCCCAGATAATGGGTAGTTTGACCTAGTTAGATCTACGAGTAAAATCCCATTTAGGTAAAATAACATGAACCTATGATGGCACATAGTTAAGAGACCAAGACTTTATATAAGGACCCCTTGGGTCGAGCCCCCACCTTAAGTCTCTTTCGGTGCTAAGTCTAGTCCCACATAATACTTGACATGACTATAATTTATGCATAGCTTGAATGATATGTAGAAACATAGCAACATGATAAGAGTAGCTCATTCATATACTTGACCCCTATAAGTCAACGTATACCTTATACTAAAGGGTAAAAACATTCATAAACTTGACCTTTCTGGTGGGCATAACTTTACACATGAGGGTAGGACTTGCAATATACTTGACTCCTTCTAGTGAGAATTAGTTGCACATGAGGGTAAAACATTTATCATACTTGACCCTTCATGTAGAAAACATTCAGTCACATGAGGGTGGAATATAACATAAGGGTTCAACATCTTACTTACAAATCATAGAAACCTTTCATGAGTTCAATGCATGCTTAGGAGCCAATAATTTATCATATCATGTTTGTCTTGCAATTCACGCAATGACGTTTCATCCACAAAAGAATCTTTGTCATGATAATTTAGTCAACCATTGCGGGTATATGCACATGTACTTAAAATTATGCAATTCTGTAACAACTCAAAAATTTTCAAAATTTGTGATTTTTATTAAGGCCTGATTTGAACCAGTATTGGTTAGCTTATGAGTTTTTTGAGTCTCTCTTGCATAACCATCTTGGAAGAAATCACATTGGTTAGGTTTTGCTTGACGTCTCATGGGAGTACAAACTTTAAATGGGTATATCTCTTGGTAGGAGATAAACTCTGTGGATCTTGACCTATCAAATTTAAGATCTTTGAGTTACCTTCCCAACACACTTGGTTTCACTCAATTTGGAGTTGGGATGTGGGAGTTATGGACTTTACGGTGAGACTGCCTGCATGGGGAAGCATTCTGGAAAAGGGAAGAGGAGAATTGGCTAAGGCACTGCCTCACGGCAGGCTCACGGGCCATGTATGGCCTCATGGTCCATGAGGTAGGCCTTGTGTCCTCTCATAAGGTGTGGTAAAGTATTTCGGGATGGCTTTAGCGAACAGATTGATCTATGTATAAGGTTAACGTTCTAGAAATCGCATCAACTTGAAGGTGAGGTTCACGGGCAGTGTAGAGTCTTAAGACCGATGAACATGTCCGTGTGGTGTACCAGCCAGAAGCCAAAGCTCTGAGCCAAGGGAGGCCAGATGTACCACCTCACGGTTCGTGTAGAGCCTCACGGCTCGTGTGCCTGGCCGTGTGGTTGCGAGAGGATAATTGTTTTAAGTATGGAATCTTCGAGGACAAAGTAGCCTTCATCAGTGATGTTTTCATCTTTTCTTCCTCGTTTCATTAGGTTTAATTGTAATTTTTAACTAATCCTAGGGAGTTTTAGCATTTTTAATCCCTCCTAAACTCCTGATTTAGCCCTTACACTCTCATTCAATTAAAATCCTTTCAATTTCATTCAATTACTCTCAAGTTCCATTGAAGACTAGGCTTGGAAATCAAGGGAATTCTCAATTCTTCATCAAATTCTTCTTGTTCTTCTTGGTTATCAAGGTATGTTGGATTGATTCATGGTTCTCCTTTCAACGATGAAGACCCAAAACTCTTCTTCTTCAGTTTTTATGAAATTAAGCTTACTTTGCAAATGAGTCTTTAAATCTATTGTTGTTTTGATTAAATTGAAGTATGGGCTATATTTAATTATTGATTTTAAGGTGAATTAAGCCCTAATTTGTTGAATTCCATTGGAATTATGAAAGTTTAAATATGCATGTCCCTTTAATTCTTAAATTCAAGCATGGGTAGTATGAATTATGATTGTAATTGTTGATTTTCCTATGATTTAATTATGAATCTATTTTATTATGATGATTTAAATATTGATATCAATTACCTATGCTATTCATTTATCATTCATCGTATTTGCATTCATGAGCATGGGAACTTGACTTGATGAAACTCTTGGTATGGCCTTAGACCCACTTGACTTGACTTGATTTTGGTAAGACATGAGATATGACTAGAATGTGATCACATCTTGTCTTGACTTGTCTCTATGAGCATATTGGGTGTTTACACCATCTTGTACTTGTTAGAATGAGTTACTCCTATGCATGACTTGAATTATGATTTGGCGTTTTAGCCCAATTTTTCATTTGTATTGATTAAAAGTATTGAACCTCCATTTGAAAGCTTGTATATGTATATGTATATGTATACCCATGGGATGAGACTTAGCACCACCAGATTGGAGTCGGGGTAGACTGTCTCCAAGGGTCCATACTCTTTTCAGTTAAACCATGTGTCAACATAGGATTTCTCCCATGGTGGGATGCCTTGTTTAGTTTCCCCTGTTTAGGGTAACTTGGGATCTACCTGGCAAGTATTCAAATTCCAAGTAGTAGCTCGCTTGGTCTCTATTGTTGTCGATTGAGGTCAAATCCCCACTATGATTATATAGGTTTTGCATTCATGCATCATGGAATTCATGGCATATTGATACAATATTCTTCATTGCTTATATACTCTTTCTATATATACGTGCCCTTGTCATCTAGTTTATGTGATAGGTTCATGTTCATGTGCATGGCATGCCCACATACTTTGTGCATTTTATGTGCTAACCCATACCTTTTGCCTACATGATCTAACCATGTAGGGACCGGAGATGACATTCATCCACCTTTGGACGCTTAGTAGAGATCTCAGATTTTTTGCTAGTGGTGAGCCCTATACTTCAAGGGCAAAACCTACCTTCTTCTACCTTATGTTTTATTATGTTGTACTTTATCATATGACTTGACGGTGAGCCCGGAATATGTCATGGCCCTATCTTATTTTATGTAGAGGCATAGCCCGGAATATGTCATGGCCCCATCTTATTCTATGTAGAGGCATTGTTGGACATATTGTATCCTATGGTACATCGTATTATGTGCCTATATGAGATGCTCTGACTATTTACACTTTGTTATGATCATGCTTATGCTATTATGATTGGTTGGTTGAGAATGTGCTAATGTGGAAGGTCCCAAGCCCCTCCTTGTCCCCATATCTTGAATCCTACTTACCCACCAGTTAGAATGTAATTATTATGTGCTATGTGATTCATGATAATCCCATTCCCGATGACATCCCCATAACTTGAGTCCAAAGTCCTAGAATATCTTAGAATTATGTGCTATTGATGTTGTTACGTACTTTCAAATTAATGATGTGTGTGATGATGCTTGGATGGCTTGATTGAGGACTCTCGGGTTCTCTTTCGCCATTTCACATTTAGGCCCTACCTTTGGGTCATGACAAAGATGATATCAGAGCCCTAAGTTTGTAAATGATCCTCGGAGTCCAACATGCTGCGTCAAGTAGAGTCTTAATCATGGGTGTGATGCCACCATACCTATGAATGAGAGCCTATGGCAACATTTTAGGAATTGTCTCACTTCATTATTTCTTATGTCGTGCTACGAACTGTTCATTAAGTTTTCCTAAATTATGGGTGTTCTTGTCATTCTTTCAGAAGATGCCTCCACTGAACTCCCCTCCCTAGACAGGCCCCGGTCTATAGGGAGCAGGCCTCTCGAGAACCTGTGGAGAAATAAGTGACAAATGCTGAATTTTGATATATTGTTGTTATGTTGGCCCAAGTGGTGACTAATCAAGTTGGGCCGATTGATCCCACAAATGGTAGCACTCCGGCCTCTATGGTGAGAGACTTTACCCGCATGAATCCTCTAGAGTTCTTTGGTTCGAAAATTGATGAGGATGCTCAGGAGTTTGTTGATTAGATCACTAAAGTGTTGATTGTCATGGGTGTTAGTTCTGAAGAGAGGGTTGAGTTGGCTGCTTAACAGTTGAAGGATGTGGCCCAGGTATGGTACAATCAGTGGTTGGTTGAGAGGGTCCCTAATGTTAAAGTTGATTAGGAAGAGTTCAAGTTTGCTTTCCAGGACCGTTTCTTCCCTCTTGAGCTTAGGAAGGCCAAGTTGACCGAATTTATTAACCTCGGGCAAGGTAGTATATCTTTGAGGGACTATTCTCTCAAGTTCACCAAGATTTCAATGTATGCTCCCACACTAGTGGCAGATCACCGTGTAAGGATGCACAATTTTATTTCTGGGGTCTCTAATTTGGTGGTGAAGTAATGTCGCACCGCTATGCTTAATCGAGACATGGATATCTCCAGGCTTATGACTTATGCTGAACAGATTGAGGGAGAGAAACTCAAGCAGAGAAGGGTGAATGACTCCAAGAGGGTCCGATTTAATGGTCGATTCTCTAATTCTAGGAGTGGTGGTGGAAATGGTCGATTCTATCAAGGCCAAGGTTCAAACATGAAGTTTGTCAATTCTAGGGTGCCTCCTCCTAAGGCACAAGTTTGGGGTGGACCATGGCCTCCCCATTGTGTTCAATGTGGAGGGAATCATTTGGGCGAGTGTAGGAAGATTTTGAGTGCTTGCTTCGGGTGTGGAAGTATGATCCACAAAGTTACTGATTGCCCAAAGAATTCAAAGAAGGATCAAGAGACTTCAGTTGGTCAGGGGCAGGCTCAAGGTGGTGGTGCTCCCAAAAAAATAGGTTTTATGCTCTTTATGCCCGACAGGAGGTGGATGAAGCTCAGATGTCGTGATTAGTATGTTAAAAATCTTTGATTTTGATGCTTATGCTTTGCTTGATCCAGGTGAAAATTTATCTTTTGTGACTCCTTTGTTGGCTGTTAAATTTGGTTTGAATCCTGAAACTTTGAGGGAACCTTGTTCGGTGCATACTCGTATGGGTGAGTCTATCATTACCCGGAAAGTGTATCGAGGTTATCCTATTTCAGTCTTGCATAAAACCTTTTCTGGTGATCTTGTAGATCTTGAGATGTTCATTAGTTGCATGCATCATATGCCTCGGTCGATTGTAGGACTAGGCAAGTCAGATTCTAAATTCCTAATGAACCCATTTTGGAATAAAAGGGTAGTGTTTCTATGGTTAGAGGTCAATTTATTTCCTACCTCAAAGCCCGGAGAATAATTTATTAGGGGTGTATCTATCATATTGTGAGGGTCAGAGATGTAAAAACTGAGTCTCCTACTCTTGAGTCATTTTCGATGGTTAATGAGTTTCTCGATGTGTTCCCCAAGGATTTTCCCTATATTCCTCCTGAAAGAGAGGTGGATTTCGGCATAGATCCCTTTCTGGATACTCAACCCATTTCCATTCCTCCTTACCGTATGGCTCCGACTGAACTAAAGGGGTTAAAGGATCAGTTGAAGCACTTGTTGGAGAAAGGCTTTATCAGGAAGAGTATTTCACCTTGGGGTGCTCCTGTGTTGTTTGTGAAGAAGAAGGATGGATCGCTCTGAATGTGTATTGATTATAGTCAGTTGAATAAGGTGACCATCAAGAATAAGTACCCGTTGTCTAGGATTGATGACTTGTTTGATTAACTTCAAGGGGCCACTCACTTCTCTAAGATAGATCTTCGTTCGGGTTACCACCAGTTGAAGGTGAGGGAGTGTGATATTCCAAAAATAGCTTTCCGAACTCCGTATGGGCATTTTGAATTTGTGGTAATGTCATTTGGTTTGAGCAATACCCCAGCAGTGTTTATGGATCTTATGAATCGGGTATTCAAGCCATTCCTCGACAAATTTATAGTTTTCTTCATTGATGATATCCTGATTTACTCCTGAAATGAGCAGGAACACATGGATCATTGATATTAGTGCTTCAGACCTTGAGAGAGAAGAAATTATTTGCCAACTTTAGTAAATATGAGTTTTCGTTAAGAAAAGTTTCTTTTCTTGGCCATGTGGTATCCGATGATGGTATTAAGGTTGATCCTAAGAAGACCGAAACCGTAAAGAATTGGCCTAGACAGTTGACCCCTTCTGATATCCAAAGCTTCCTTGAGTTGGCCGGATATTATCAGAGATTTATCGAAGGATTCTCTTCCATCGGGTCCCCGTTGACTACGTTAACTCAGAAGAAGGCTAAGTTTGTGTGGTCAAATGAGTGTGAGAAGAGTTTACAGACTTTGAAGGAACGACTTACATCGGCTCCTGTCTTGATTTTGCCAAATGGGTTAGAGGGGTTTATGGTGTATTGTGATTCTTCATGGATTGGGTTGGGATGTGTTCTTATGCAACATGGCAAGGTGATATAGTTTATGTATCTCGGCAATTGAAGGTTCAAGAACAAAACTATCCGACCAATGATATTGAGTTGGCGGCAATGCTATTTGCTTTTAAGATTTGGAGACATTACTTATATGGGGTTCACGTTGATATTTTCACCAATCATAAGAGTTTGCAATACGTGTTAACTCAAAGGGACCTTAATATGAGGCAACGGAGATGGTTGGAACTACTCAAAGATTATGACATGAGTGTTCTATATCACCCAGGTAAGGTGAAAGTTATAGCGGATGTCCTTAGTAGGCTATCCATGGGTAGTGTGTCGCATGTTGATGATGGGAAGAAGAAATTGGTAAGAGATTTGCACCATTTGGCTATGTTGGGTGTTAGATTGACCGACTCAAATGATAGTGGCCTTCTTGTTCAAAGCGGGTCTGAGTCTTTTGTGATTATTGATGTAAAAGCAAAATAGGACTTGGATCCCTCCTTGGTCGAGTTGAAGAAGTTGGTTGCCAAAAAGAAGATAGAGGTTTTCTCCCAAGGGGGAGATAGTATTCTAAGGTACCAAGACCGATTGTGTGTCCCAAATGTCAACGGCCTTAGAGAGGTTATCATGAGTAAAGCTCATAATTCCCAATATTCTATTCATCTGAGATCCACTAAGATGCATTAGGACTTGAGAGAGGTGTATTAGTGGAATGGCATGAAGAAGGACATAGCAAAGTTTGTGTCGGAATATCCAAATTACCAACAAGTGAAGGTGGAACACCAAAGGCCCGGTAGTTTGACCCAATATATTAAGATTCCTACTTAGAAGTGGGAAGATGTGAATATAGACTTTGTAGTTAGGCTACCCTGTACTCGCAGACAGTTTGATTCTATATAGGTTGTTGTTGATTGAATGACCAAGTCAGCTCACTTCTTACTGGTCAAAACTACTAATAATGCCAAAGATTATGCTAAATTATATATCCAAGAATTGGTAAGATTGCATGGTATACCGAGGTCTATCATATCAGATCGTGGTACCCAATTTACTTCTCACTTTTTGAGATCATTTCAAAAAGGGCATGGCACTAAGATTAAATTGAGCACCGCTTTCCATCCCCAAACCGATGGGCAGGCCAAAAGGACGATTCAAACTTTGGAGGATATGTTAAGGACATAGCAAGGGAAATTGGGATGATCATCTACCGCTCATCGAGTTTGCCTACAGTAATAGTTATCATGCTAATATTGGTATGGCTCCATTTGAAGCTTTATATGGTAGGAGGTGTAGGTACCTGGTAAGATAGTTTGAGTTGGGTGAGATGGCATTGTTAGGCCCGGAAATGGTTATTGAAGCTATAGAAAAGGTGAAGTTGATTAGGGAGAGATTGAAAATGGCTCAAAGTTTCAAAACGTCTTACTCAGATGTTAAGAGAAGGGACTTCGAATTTTATGTGGGTGATTGGGTTTATGAGAAGGTATCACCTATGAAAGGCATTATGTGTTTTGGTAAAAAGGGAAAGTTATGTCCTTGGTATGTCGGGTCATATGAGATCATTGAATAGGTTGGCAATGTGGCATATAGAGTGGAGATGCCTTCAGACATGAGTTCTATTCATCCGGTGTTCCATGTGTCAATGTTGAGGAAGTTGGTTGGTGACCCTAAGGCAATTGTACCTTTGGAGGATGTTACGGTTGAGGAGAACTTAACATATGAAGATGTACCAGTTGAAATCATGGATAGACAAGTAAACCAACTTCGCAACAAGGAGGTAGCTTATGTTAAAGTGCTTTGGAGGAATCAACATGTGGAGGGTGCTATATGGGAAGCGGAGTCGTACATGATGAAGAGATACCCCTATCTTTTCCAATATACTCAAGCCTAAGGTACTAGGTTCTAACTTTCTTTCTGAATTATCCTAATTCTTTGTTTTCATGAGTTTCATGGCATTACATACATACATATGCACGAAAATGATTTGAATGATATTTTGACATGAGTTTTAAATGACTTTTGGAATGATGAATGATGCATTATGTTTTATGTCGAAACGTTTCATGTTTAATTCGAGTCTTTCAAGCCTTGTTCTAGCCCATTCGAGGATGAATGTTCCCAAGGGGGAGATGATGTAATAACCCGGAAATTTTTTAACTTTGTGATGTTGATTGAGGCCTGATTTGAACCTATCTTGGCTAGCTTATGCGTTTTTCTATGTCTCTCTTGCATAACCGTCTTGGAAGAAATCGCATTGGTTAGGTTTTTGCTTGACGACTCATGAGACTACTGACTTTAAATCACCATATCTCTTGGTACGGGATGAACTGTGCGAACTACGACCTATCAAATTGATGATCTTTGAGTTATCTTCCCAATTCACTTAGTTTAAATCAATTCAAAGTCCGTATGTGGGATTTATGGCCTTACTGTGAGACTTCTAATAGCGGGGAGCATTCTTGAAAAGGAAAGAGGAGAATTGGCTAAGGCACTGCCTCACGGCAGCCTCACGGGTCGTGCGTGGCCTTATGGTCCGTGAGGCAGGCCATGTGACCTCCCACAAGGTGTGGTAAAGTGTTTTTGGATGGCCTTGGTCTACAAATCAATTCTGTGTATAAGGCTAACGTTCTGAAAATCGCGTCGCCTTGAAGGTGGGGTTTACGGGCCGTGGGGTGTCTTAAGACCCGTGAATGTGTCTGTTTGGTGTACCAGCCAGCAGCAATGGCTATGAGCAAAGGGATGCCCCACGAACCACCTCACGATCCGTGTGGAGCCTCACGGCTTGTGTGCCTGGTCGTGTGGTTGCGAGAGGAGAATTATTCTAAGTATGGAATCTTTGAGGGCAAAGTTGTTTCCAAGTGTGGCTTCATGAGAGAGGCTCACAGACCGTATGGCCCCTCACGGTCTATGTAGTTTAACATGTGGTTGATGCTTCAAATTTTCCTATCCATTTCTAGATTGATGGTCGTCTTCAAGTGAGGCCTCACGGCGGGGCTCATGGACCGTGAGTCACTACACGGTCCCTGTAGTGGCCTTCATCAGTGACGTTTCTAGTTTTTCTTCCTCGTTTCATTAATGGTTTAATTGTAATTTTTAACTAATTCTAGTGTCGTTTTAGCATTTTTAAGCCCTCCTAAATTCCTGATTTACCCCTTACACTCTCATTCAATTAAAATCCGTTCAATTTCATTCAATTACTCTCAAGCTCCATTGAAGACTAGGCTTGGAAATCAAGGAAAGTCTCAATTCTTCATCAAATTCTTCTTGTTCTTCTTAGTTATCAAGGTATGTGGGATTGATTCACGGTTTCCCTTTCAACCCCGAAGACCCAAAACTCTTCTTCTTCAATTTTTATGAAATTAAGCTTACTTTGTAAATGGGTCTTTAGATCTATTGTTGTTTTGATTAAATTGAAGTGTGGTCTATATTTAATCAATGATTTAAGAGTGAATTAAGCCCTAATTTGTTGAATTTGATTGGATTTATGAAGGTTCAAATATGCATGTCCCTTTAAAGTCTTCAATTCAAGCATGGGTAGTATGAATTATGATTTTAATTATTGATTTCCCTATGATTTGATTATGAATTCATTTTATTATGATTATTTAAATGTTAATATCAACTACCCATGTTGTTCATTGATAATTCATGGCATTTGCATTCATGAGCATGGAGGCTTGACTTGATGAAACGTTTGATATGGGCTTTGACCCACTTGACTTGACTTGACTTAACTTGAATTGATCTTGGTAAGACATGGGACATGACTAGATGTGATCACATCTTATCTTGACATAACTCTATGAGCATATTGGGTGTTTTCACCATTTTGTACTTGTTAGAATGAGCTACTCCTATGTATTGATTTTGGATTTGGTACTTAGACTCTTGTTTGGCCTTTGAGTCTAATTATGGAAAGACTTGAATTACGATTTGGCTTTTTTTCCCAATTTTGCATTTTCATAGATTGAAAGTATTTAACCTCAATTTGAAATCTTGTATATGTTTATATATTCCCATGGGATAAGACGTAGAACCGAGGAATTAGAGTTGGGGTGGACTGTCTCCAAGTGTCCATACTCCTTTCCATCAAACCATGTGCTATGATGGGATTTCTCCCTTGGTGGGATGACTTGTTTTGCTTCCCCTGTGTTAGAGTGACTTGGGATCTACCTGACAAGTAGTCCAATTCCAAGTATTAGCTCGCTTGGTCTCTCTTGTTGTCAGTTGAGGTCACATCCCCGCTATGATTATGTAGGTTTTGCATTCATGCATCATGGAATTCAGGGCATATTGATACAATATTCTTCCTTGTTTATATGCTCCTTCTATATATATATATGTGCCCTTGTCTTCTAGTTTATGTGATAGGTTCATGTTCATGTGCGTGGCATGCCCACATAATTAGTGCATTCTATATGTTAATCTGTCACGACCCGGATAAGGCCCTAGATGTGATATGGCGAAAGAGGACCCGAAGACCCTCGATCAAGACAACACAGCATCATTACACTCATCATCGGTTCGGAAACGCGGAAGCTAAAGCATGTAGCACATAAGCTCTAGGGATTTAGGGA
>JBCEWC010015934.1:0-13417 GCA_038996855.1 Solanum aculeatissimum | reverse complement strand
GTTTCTACATAAACGATGACAACTACATCCGTGAGCCTACACTTGGCAATATTTCCTGTGCAGTTCTAGCCAAAGTCTCTGCCTCTCACCATGAAAGGGGAGACGGTCCACGTAATTCCATATGGCCCGTGATGGGTCCTGTATGGCCTCCTTTAGTGGCCATTTCTAGTGCACTCACGGCTATTGTCTCTGCCTCCCTTAACGGACGAGCATATGGCCCGTGAGCATCCACACGGCCCATGAAGGGTCCTGTATGGTTTCACTTGTCCTAATTTCCATTGCACTCTTAGCTCAAACTTTATGCCTCTTTTCACGACTGGTCCAACGATCCTTGAACCTTCCCACGGCCCGTGAAGAGTACTGTGTGGTCTTACGTGGATGCATTTTCCTGTGCAATTCCTGGTGGACTTTCTACCTCATTTCACAGTCAGCTCCACGGTCCATGAAGGTGAGAACGACCTGTGAGGCTTCCCGTGAGGCCTCACTTGGCTCTTTTCAGCTTGCCTTGTCCTGTGGTGCTCTCTGCCACCACACACGGTGCCTCTTACGATTCGTGTAAGCTCACATGGCCCGTGACGGTGCCTGTGTGAGCCCAGTAGCATCAATTTTGCATTTTCCAGTTTCTTTTTTACTATATCCATGCCTCAATCTTATTTCCTGAAAATAACACTAAACGAAATATTAAACACACAAATTTTCTTGAGAATTCATGAAAATTCCACGTAAAAAAAGTGTTATCGAAGTTACATTTTCACGACTCATCACTTTACATGTTTGATGATCATCATGAACTTGTTTTACTGAATGAATATTTTTATATAAATTATTTTATATACTCTAGATATTTTTTATATAAAAATTACATGAAAGAACCTAGGGATTGAGTATAGAGCCTTGATTTGAGAATGTTGAATGTGATTGTGATGTGAGCATGATGATAGATTGATAGAACTTGATGGTCCTGTAGTTTGCATAATTGAACTCTAAAGATTGGTCTAAGTTGAAAGTCCTTTTACATGATTGTCTAATTTATTCTTGAAAGGTCGATGGGATTGATTTGTCGAATTGTTGAAAGACATGATTGAGATTGATTATTTATGAGCATTGAGTCTTGGGAGGAGTATCAAGCACCGAATTGAGCAAGAGTCAGTCCAACTCAAACTCATTAACTACGTCACCAAGTAAAGGTGAGAATTAAACTGTTAAGTCGGATGTTTTCTCTTGATTTGGTCCCTGAAACAATAGAGGACATTGATTGCTGAATTCATTTATGGATTTGATTTGTTCTTACCCCGGCAAGGTATTGACCAACTGTCGTAACATCAACGATATTTTTGTATGATCACTGGCTCATAAGTGATTGTTAAGAGAAACTCCCATAAATGTTCTACACTGATAGTACTCTAATTTGATTCGATTAGAATTGTTTGGACTGGATTGGTACTAATGGGTCATTGTTTACTCTTTATTCTTGCTTTAGATAGACATTTGACATTCCTGATTGAGTTTTTCTTTATCTTTTGATTTGAGTTATCCGAGTTTATAGTATTCTACCTTGATATCTGTTTCATTCATCCATTTTACATACTCGTATATTCCACACACTGATGTCCATTTAGAGTGCATCATTTTATGATGGAGAGATATGTATTAGGGATCATCAACAAGCACACCATTGAGGATCTATTTGCATTCAGCTGATTGGTGAGACCTCCTTGCTTTCAGAGGATTTCCATATTACTATTATCTAGTACTAGATTTTAGTATTTTTGTTTTTTATTAATGTAGCCATCGCTTGTCATGGTACTATCTAGATAGTAGTAATAGAATCTTCATAGACTAGAGTGTGAGCTATTGATTTGATAGAGTTTTGGTTAGTTTCATTCTTACTAGTCTTGTGATTAGATGGGTTAGCCTACGACCTTTATCTATAAAGATTCGATTGTCATATTCTGATTGAGCTATTTCTTGATTGTTAGTCGATGTCTTCCGCTGTTAACTTATGATTAAATGAATGTGATGAGGCCTAGTGGTTTGCTTGGAAACTAGCAATAGTCTCTGAGTGCCAGTCACGCCAAGGGTACCCTCCCAGGGTGTGACAATTTACATCTAGGTGAAGCTTGCCTACCTTAGTATTGGTATCCTTTCTAAGCTAAAGAAGTTTTTCAGGAGTCTCCTGCAAACCCTACAAATTACAATTCAAAGAAGAGAGATGAGACTTACTTTCTTCTACCTCTTTGGTAAGAAGTGTAGTTAAGTCAGCGGGAACCCTAGTCGATTTTGGGGCTTCTACTTTGACCTTGATAGAGTCTTTCGTATGCCATCTTTTTTCAAACAGAGTGTATTCTATGCTTGCAAAGGTTTGAGAATCATAAGTAGTAAAGCCTATGATGGCCTGAAGTCCAGAGAGATCAACTTGTGATTTTATCAGTATCCTAGAGATGAGAAAACCATAGGGCAAACCGGCAGAAGGGTTAGAATCCTCAACACTTTCAAGTATATGTTCATGGATCTATACTTCCCAATTTGTACAATACCTCTTCAAAAGAGAGTAAAGTATGAACATATAACTTTTAGAGATGCTGTTGAGTGTGCCTTTCCTATGCACTAAAGTGGTTGCAATAATAAGGTCCAAAATTTTATTTTTGAAGCAAAGTGACAGAAGACAAAAATTAGATAGGTCTGAATTATCTTCTGCAATGACTGCCTTTATTGCTTCTAGAGAAACCTCAAAATCATTAGGTCAGGTTCCATTCATGTATGGTGCATCACCTGAGAGCTCACAACCAAACATATCCTTAAAAAATTGTTCATTAATCATAATGTGAACATCCAAAACAAGTGACTTTTAATTTTCTCCATCCTCAGTTATTTGAAGGTTGTCATAGAACATGCAGACACATTCCTCATAACACTTAATTCCACGGAGTGTCAAGAGTAAAGAGAGCTTTTGGGCCTAAACAAAGATACTAACTCGACAGTGAGAGTCTTCCAAGTTCTCTAGCTTTATCACGCGCCCAAAAACCAAAGGGCATTTCTTGGAAAGTTCATATCTTTATTTTTCTTCCATACCCCAAAGGTTTTGCATGTCTTCTGCATAGAAGGGATCAGAGAGGCAAGGACAAAATGTTTTAGAGTTTTTTTCTTTTGGAAGAAGGAGTTGGTCTATTGGAGGAAGAGGAACGAATGAAAGACTTTGCCTCAAAAGAATTTGAGGACATAAAGTCAATTTTAAGGGAAAAATTATTAATGGGGATTTTCTGAGAAATCATGGAGCGAGTGCAAGTCATGGTTCTAAATAAGGAAAATGATGAACAAGTATAGAATGAAGGAGAGGGATAAGAAAGAGACATGAGATGACATTTAAATAAGTGAAGAGATGTAGAGAATGAGGAGAAGAAATGAAAAGGCAACGCGAAACGAGGGGGTCTCTAACAAAGAGGTGCAGCAAGCCCAAGAGTATAATTATAATTATATGAATGAAAATATTTGACAAGAAAGGTAAGAAAAGATTTTACATAAGGTATTAATGAGGGATGAAAACAAGTGGAAAAAGTTAATTTTGGAAAATTTTAAAATTTAGTTTTTCATGAAGGAAGCAAAATCTATCTTTATGCAAAGGTTTTGTAAAAATATCGACAAGTTGATTTTTAGATCAACAAACTATAGTAAAATATTTTCTTTTTTCGCCTGATCTCTAATAAAATGATATTTGATGTCAATATACTTAGATATGGAATGATGCACAGTATATCTAGAAAGACTAATAGCACTAATTATCACGTAATATAAGAAGTTGATTGAAAAATAAATTAAAGTCCTCAAGTTGATGCATTATCCACAGTAATTGAGTATCGTAACTTGCAATAGCCATGTATTCAGATTCAATGGTTTATAGAGCAACATAGGTTTGTTTTTTGTTGTTCTAGGAAATCCGTGAGTCTCCAAATAATTGGTAAGACCCACTCGTGCTTTTTTAGTTATTTTTATCTCCTGCAAATCCTGCATCTGAATAACTAGTTAGTGAGAAAGAAGAGAATTTTGGGTACCTTAATCCCATTTTTGAAGTCCCAATTAAGTATCTTGGCCAAGGAGGTTGTTTGATGAAAACTTCTTCTTTGATAAAGTCATTTAGAAAAACACTTTTAAATTCCATTTGAAAAAGTTTGAAACAACAGAATGATGTATAAACAAGTAATATTCAAATGGATTCTAACTTTGCTACCAGAGAAAATGTCTCATCATAATCTATACCTTCTTGCTAGGAATAACCTTAAGACATGAGTCTTTCTTTATTTATGATGACTTCACCTTTTTCATTTATTTTGTTTTGAAATACCCATTTTATTCCTATGAAAGAGCAGTTTTCTAGTTTCTCAACCAGTGTCCATACCCAATTTCATTCAAATTGGTCAAGTTCTTCTGTCATGCCATTTCACGACTCGTCTTTAAGAGCCTCATCAATTTGTTTTGGCTCCATTTGAGATACCAAGGCTATTGAGGCTTGTTTCTTTAGAGATGCTCTAATTTGCATTTTGTCATAAGGATCTCCAATGATGAATTCAATTGGATAACTTGTGTTGTCCCTCTATTCCCTTGGTATGATAACCTTTTCCAGAAGGGTATTCGACTCTCTAGGATTTTCAAATGGCTCCTTAGGGAAAGTTTCCTCATGATAGATTTGTAAGGAAGAACTTTTAGGAGAAGTTTCTTCCTCAAGCATCTGCATTCTTGGGTTAGTATCATCGAAAACAACATAAACATGTCCTTCTACACTAAGAGTACACTTATTAAATACTTTTTAAGCACTACTAGAAGGGGAGTACCCAAGAAATTACCTTTATCATTTATGGGATCAAACTTACCCAAATTGTTCTTATCATTGTAGTGGATGTAGCACTTGCATCCGAAAGGATAAAAGTAGTTGATGTTATACTTCTTACCCTTCCATAGTTCATAAGAGGTCTTTCTTAGAACTGGTCTGATCATACACCTATTTAGGATATGAAATGTTATACTCGTTGCTTTTGTGCAAAAGTGATTTGGAAGACTTTGATCACGTAGCATGATTCATGTAGTGTCTTGAAGGGATTGATTTTTCTTTCTATCACTTTATTTTGCTGGGGAGATTGTGGAGATGAGAATTTTTAAGTTACACCATTATTGTTGCAAAATTCCTGTCACAACCCAGACCTAGGGCCTAGTCATGACATGGAGAATGTGACATATGAAGGCATCCCATCCAAGCCTTATGCTCATATCATAAGCATTCATAAGGTAAAATAAATATACATAAGAGAATAAGCAAACGGAAGTATATAGAAAAAACATGTCATAGTTCCCATAGGGAATACACATCCATCCATAGTCCAAATCATGCCTCTACATAATAGATCTTGATGGGCTCTAGCACATAGCTCACTAGCTCACCCTCAAAATGTACATCTATGAAATAAAAGATAAAGTCTCAATATAAAAAGAAACATCATAAGGCTTGTTCCCCAAGCATGGGAACTTACCAACAAGTCTTCAAGCACAATATCTGAAACTAGCCACAGAATAAAATGGTCTCCTAATCACCCATCCCTAGATGATTGAGTCCTGTAGATAAAGAAGCATGTGTTAGTACATAGGACATCACAATAATATCAATATGCATAATCATATGCAATACGATAAGGTGAAATATACGTGATCATGCAACTTTAAAATCATATGAAGAGGCATCATAAAAATCCATTTATCATCATTACATACATATATCGGAATAAGACCATAACTGACATTTATAAGAACATGCAGACTATTACATGGAATCTCGGTGTTCACTCTCATCGAGTTAAGAGGAGTCTACTTTGCCAAGGTAAACATTATTCTCACCCTATAGGCTCTACCCTAGCACGGTAAGAGGAATCATTTGACCCCACCCTTTAGGCTCTATCCTAGCACGGTGAGAGTCCATTAAAATCTATATGGATCCATTAGCATACCTTTAAGGCAAAAACATAAACATCACTTCTATGAAAGCACATAGTTATGGGACTATGGTATCTAACAAAGCCCTCTCAATGCTAAGCCATATTCCACAGAATACTTTAAATTATGTATATATATATATATATAACTTTCAACATAGTTCATACTTCATTAAAATCATGATTTTATAATTCATAAATAGCCTTCATAGCTTTCATGAAAATATTATATCATAAGTATAGTCCATTTACTTCCATCATAGTGTGGGTAGACATTCCTACCTTAACATCATCATCATAAATATTTAGGGCTTTCACCCCTCTTCATTATAGCATCATTATTGTCATTATCATAGCATCATCATTGTCATAAAATATGCTTGGAATCATAGTCATGAAACTTTATAGCTTTATCAGAAGAGAGTAAGGCTAAGTGTGGGTCCATGAATGATTGAGTAAAATCATACAATTGAATAGGATTCATAGAGTAAAAAATGAATTTAAATCAATTCGGATCATTAGTAAAGGAACTCACATCAAATCATAAGTCCTAATCATGCATACTTTGAAATCATATACTCTTTCTTGAAAATCATATACATCATAAAATTCATCATAATTCTTGCATAAGTAGTCTTAATCATCATGTATAAATCATACATCATGCATTAGGAATCATAACTTAAAAGCCCAAAAGAATTCATCATAAAAACTTTAATAAAAAGTAGGTTTTTGGATTGGGCGTCATGGATGAAACTAATTCGTGAATGAAGTCCTACATACTTCAAGTATAATCCTTAAACATTGAGGTGAGAATATGTAAAATCCTTATTCAACCTTCAAGCTTTAGTTTTAATGAAACCCTTGACTTAGAGAGAGAAATATTGGAAACTCTTGAGAGAAATTTGAGAATTAAAGTCTTTGAATGAATTAGGAATAATCCTTATAGGTACTAGGTTGGTTAGGGTAGTTAAGAGGATTAAAACGATGTAGTTTAGGGCTTAGATGCATAGGAAAAGTCAAAAACACTATTCATTAAAAATTATCGGAGTCGTCCGTGAGACCCCTCTTATGGGTTATAGAATGACTTACAACTCATAACTTATATCATGGATCAGGGTGTCATAAAAGTTGAGCTACTGGAATTGCTGCCTCTAACTCATGAACATGCAGCATGGCCAATGGAAAAACATACGAGTCGTAGAGTACTTCGTATGGTAAGTCCAGACTTAGAAAATATTTAGGTTCCACTGGGCCTCTTCCTAGAAGACCACTTATGGGTCGTATGGAGACTTACGTCCCTTCTGCTAACATGTAAGTTGACTTTAAGAAATCCTTCAATTTTTTTGTTTTCCTAAGCAGTTATCACGAGGTTACCTACGACCCATGGATGATTTTGTGGGTCGTAGATCAGCTCGTAAGGTCAACTTTTAGGGAATTTTCCTATCTTCAGTTTTCCCAAGCCAATAAACATGAGGGGTGTGACAATATCTCCCCCTTGGGATTATTCATCCTCGAATGAGACCGAATTACACTTGAATAGACTAAATATAGGATCATCATTATAACAAAATGCAAAAATGTAACTTAAATCATCATTTTCATAAAATCATCAAACTTATGCATCAAATATCATTCAAAAATAGTTTGATGATCATGCATGTATGTAACTTAGTAAGAGTTACGCATTCATGAGAATTTTGAAGGAATAGATCACATTAAGTACCTTAAACTTGAGCAGAAGGAAAGAGATAAGAGTATCGTTTCATCATATCCACCTTAGCCTCCCAAGTATTACTCTCACTTTATTGGTTTCTCCATACCACCTTGATGGATGCAACCTCTTTATTCTTTAGTTTCTTTACTTGTCGGTCCAAAATCTCAACTCGTACTTCTTCATAAGTCAAATCTTCCTCAATTGTCACATCCTTCAATGGAACAATAGAATTAGGATCACCCATCCATTTCCTTAGCATAGAAATATGAAACACCGGATGAACCATAGCTAATTCCATAGGCAAATCTAGTTCATAATCTACCTTCCCAACTTTCTTCCCTATCTCATAAGGTCCCATATATCTTGGACTCAATTTTCGTTTCTTTTCAAAATGCATCACTCCTTTCATCGGGGAAACTTTAAAATATACCCAATCACATTCATTAAACTTTAATTCTCTCCTTCTAAGGTCGGTATATGACATTTGATGACTTTGGGCAGCCTTCAATTTTTCTCTTATGACTTTCACCTTCTCCATAACATCAAGTACTAAATCTAGCCCAATTAAGGACATGTCTCCTATTTCAAACATCCCATCGGTGACCTACATGACCTACCATATAATATGTCAAACGAAGTCATACCAATACTTTATTGGAAACTATTATTGTAGGCAGACTCAATAAGGGGTAAATGCTCATCCCAACTCCCTTTGAAATTAAGTGCACAAGCCCTCAACATATCTTCCAACATTTGTATTATTCTTTCGACTTGTCACACTGTTTGAGGATGAAATGCGGTACTTAGATTTACCTTTGTAACAAAACCCTTTTGAAATAATTTCCAAAAATGAGAAGTAAATTGAGTACCTCTATTTGATATGATGAAAAATGGCACCCCATGCAACTTTACCAACTCATGAATATAAACCTTAGCATAATCTTCGGCACCATAAGAAGTCTTCACCGGTAAAAAGTTTGTTGTTTTTGTCATTCTATCCACAACCACCCATATTGAGTCAAATTGCTTTCTAGTCTTTGGCAAACCCATAACAAAATCCATATTCACTTCTTCCCATTTCCAAGAAGGTAGTTTAATGTCTTGGGTTAAACCATTGGGCCTTTGATGTTCTACTTTCACTTATTGACAATTGGCACATTCCATTACATACCTTACTATGTCCTTACTCACACGATTCCACCAATACACTTCTCTCAAATCTCTATACATCTTGGTGGATCTGGATGGATAGAATTCTTAGAATTATGAGCTTCATCAAGTATCTTATCCCTTAGTCCATCCACATCGTGTACACATAATCTCCCTTGATAACACAATACTCCATCTCCCCCTTGTGAAAAGACTTCCACCTTCTTATCAACAACTAACTTCTTCAATTCAACCAATGTAGGATCCATATCTTGTTTTGCCTTAACTTCTTCACTCAAAGATGATTCTGCCCTATTTGGTATCAACATTTCACCATTACTCAAATTATTCACTCTCACACCCAAGTAAGCCAAATGGAGTAATTATTTAACTAGCTCTTTATTTCCACTGTCAATATGTGTCATACTACCCATAGACACTTTACTCAAAGCATCAGCTATATTATTAGCTTTACTAGGGTGATACATCACACTTATGTCATAGTCTTTCAAAAGTTCCAACCATCTTTGTTGTCTTAGATTTAGATCTATTTAGCTAAATGCATATTGCAAGCTTTTATGATCGGTGAATATATCAACGTGTACTCCATAGAGATAGTGTCACCAAGTTTTTAATGCAAATGCAATAGCCAATAACTCAAGATCATATGTCGAATAGTTTTTTTCATGCACCTTCAACTGTCTTGAAGCATAAGCAATGACCTTCCCATGTTGCATCAAAACACAGCTCAAGCCTATATGAGAGGCATCACAATACACCACAAAACCATTTGAACCTTCGGGCAATGTCAAAATAGGGGCTGAAGTAAGATGATCCTTCAATAATTGGAAGCTCCTTTAACATTTCTTGGACTATTGAAATTTTACCTTCTTTTGGGTCAACCTAGTCAATGGAGAAGCAATGGAGACAAATTTCTCAACAAACCTTTTATAGTAACCAGCCAAACCCAAAAAACTTTTAATGTCAGACGGAGACAATGGTCTTGGCCAATTCTTCAATGCATATATTTTCTTTGGATCAACTATAATACCATCATCCAAAATAATGTGACCAAGAGAAGCCACCTCTCTTATCCAAAATTCACATTTGCTAAACTTGGCAAAGAGTTGCTTATCTCTCAATGTTTGCAACACAATCCTCAAATGGTCTTCATGGTCCTTCACATCCCTTGAATAAACCAATATAACATCTATGAACACCACCATAAACATATCCAAAGACAATTTGAAGATCCTATTCATCAAATCCATAAAAGCAGCAGGGGCATTTGTTAGTCCAAAAGACAACTAAAAATTCAAAATAACCATACCGGGTTCTAAATGTTGTCTTTGGAATATCATCATCCTTCACCCTTTATTGGTGATATCCAGACCGGAGATCTATCTTAGAGAAATAACTTGCACCTTGAAGTTGATCAAATAGGTCATCAATCCTCGGAAGTGGATACCTGTTTTTGATGATCACCTTATTCAATTGCCTATAATTCACACACATCCGAAGTGTACCATTCTTTTTCCTCACAAACAATACAGGACCACCCCATGGTGACACACTAGGCCTTATGAACCCATTATCAAGCAAATCCTTCAATTATTTCTTCAATTCTTTTAACTTCATCGGGGCCATATGGTGTGGAGGTATAGAGATAGGTTGGGTGTCGGGCACAAGATCAATACCAAAATCAATTTTTTCTTACGGGAGGAAGACCAGGTAAGTAATAGGGGTAGACATCAGAAAACATGTTTACTATAGGGACCGAATCAAGAGTGTGAATATAAGACTCAATATGTATGAGTCGGACAACATGGTATAGACAACCTTTAGAGATCATTTTTATGGATTTCATATAAGAGACAAACCTCTCATTGAAAATAGAATTGGTTCCCTTCGATTCAAGAATAGGCTCATTAGGAACTCAAAAAGTGACCTTACGGGTCCTATAGTCAATAGAAGTATAGGATGCACGCAACCAATCCATACCAAGAATAACATCAAAATTAGCCATATCAAGCTCAACTAGATCATATGGGAAGACTTTATGCAATACCAACATGAGACATTTTCTATGGACTTTCTTGGCTAAGATTGACTCACCAATAAGAGTATAAACAGAGTAAGTCTATAGCAAAACTTCTAAAAGCACACCAAATTTTATGGCAACATGAGTAACAAAAGACATATTGGCACCAGGGTCAAGTAAGGCATGCATATCATGATCAAAGAATTTTAACATACCAATAACCACATTAGGAGCCTCATTAACTTTTTGTCTAGCATGCAAAGCATAGAACCAATTACTATGTGGACCTCATCCTTCAACTTTGGCACTTCGTTGCACTTGCCCCTTTTGAGCCACTTAACCTTGTGGAGGACTTCCTTACCTTTGTTAGCAATATTGGGATATTCGGTGATCTTGTGTCCTATTTTCCCACAACCAAAACATGCATTGGTACCCATTAAGCACTCACCAACATGGTTTCTCTCACGCTTAGGTTACTTAGGGGGAATAGCACCACCTCTCACAATATATCCTAGAGAATTGGGATTGGCCCCTTTCTCTTTGTCAAACTTTTGAGTAGCATCCTTTGAAGACCCTTGGCCTTGTTAGAATTAGCCACCACCAGATTTACCATAGGAGAACCCTCCATCATGATGAGCCCTCTTGGACTCCCTTAACCTTAGATTTTATAATTTCTCACTCTCCACTTGTTCAGCATATGTCATAAGCCTAGAGATATCCATTTCATTGATAATCATGGTAGCCATACATTCCATTTTCACCAAGTCGGACACATCCAAAATGAACTTGTTCATATGAGCCTTTGAATCGGCTACCAAGGAAGGAGCAAACTTGGACAATTTTGTGAATTTAAGTACAACTCCCTCACACTCATACCCACTTACTTCAAACTTATGAACTCCATCACTTTAGCTTCTCGTAGTTCAATTGGAAAGAAATAATCTAAGAAAGCGACTTTTAACACCTCCCAATTAATGACTCTTTCATCAACCCTTTTGAACTTCCATTGAGTGAACCATACTTGAGTAACACCCTTAAGTTGGTAAGCCACCAATTCGGCCATTTCCTCGGAAGTTACTCCCATAATTTCCACTATCTTGTAGATCTCATTGACGAACTCTTGTGGATCCTCATCCACCATAGAGCTATGGAATTCTGAGGGATTAATCCTAGCAAAATCCTTTATCCTTGAAGCCAGAGTAGGAGCCTTAGGTGAAGCAACAACATAAGCTAACATAGTGATGGCGACTTTAAATTCATCACTGGAAACTTGGTCTACATGAGGGGCTTGAGGACTTGGAGGAGTTGGGGGCTTGGTCTGCATTAGCATTATTTTCCCTTGGCAAAGGAGCACATCGTTGAGACATTTATGAGCATACCAAGGAACAATCATTAGAATACGAAAGCTCTAAAGGCACGACATAGAGTACAAAAGAAGCAATTTTTTCTTAAAACGTCTCATAGCCTCCTATTCATGGATGTGGCGCGTTTCACACCAATGAACAAGACTATACTTGACGCGGCTTGTTGGACTCCCTAGAATACTTTTAAACCTTGTTCTCTAATATCACTTTTTTCATGATCCAGACCTAGGGCATAGCCATGACACGACAAATATGACACCCGAAGGCATCCCATCCAACCCTCGTGTTCATATCATAAGCATTCATAACAAATAAGCATACATAAGAGAATAAGCAAATGGAAGTATATAGAAATAACATATCATAGTTCCCATAGGGAATACAAATCCATCCATAGTCTAAATCATGCCTCTACATAATAGATCTTAGCGATGTCTAAAACATAGCCACTAGCTCACCCTCAAGATGCACAGCTATGAATCATAAGTCTCAATATAAAAGGAAGAATTATAAGGCTTGTTCTCGAAGCATGGGAACTCACCAACAAATTTTCAAGCTCAATATCTAGAACTAGCCACAGAATGGAATGGTCTCCTCGTTATCCATCCCTACATGAGTGGGTCATGTAGATAAAGAAGCATGTGTTAGTGCATAGAATGCACTAAGTATGTATATATGTCATGAATCAAGGAACATCATAATAATATCAATATGCATAATCATAAGCAATAGAATAAGGTGCAATATGTGTGATTATGCAAGTTTAAAATCATATGAAGAGACATCATAAAAATCAATTTATCATCATTACATACATATATGAGAATAAGACCATAACCAACATTCATAAGACCATGCGGACTATTACATGAAATCTCGATGTTTACTCTCATCGAGTTAAGAGGAATATACTTTGTCAAGGTAAACTCTATTCTCACCCTATAGGCTTTATCTTAGCACGGTGAGAACCATCACCCCACTCTTTAGGCTCTATCCTAGCAAGGTGAGTGTCCATAAAAGCTATATAGATCCATTAGCACACCTTTAAGACATAAAAATATAAACATCATTCCTATAGTGGCACATAGTCATGGGACTACGGTATCTACCAAAGCCCTCTCGGTGCTAAGTCATATCCCACGAAATACTTAATATCATGCATATATATATA
>JBCEWC010015933.1:0-13417 GCA_038996855.1 Solanum aculeatissimum | reverse complement strand
CCAAATTTCAACCATGACTAGTATAACATCATACAAGATCAACTATAAGGAGTTTCAAAAATTTTCGGGTTGTTACAATGAGAGACAATTCAAATGCTCTCATCTAACTCTAAGTACCAACTCCTCATCTGGCTCTTCCTTCACATTTATAACCTTACCGTAGATGGAATAACATATCACTAACAAGAAACATCAACCTTCTTCTATCTACCATTATGCAACTATTGTCATTAGTTGCACTATCAAAACTATAAAAGAATCACTAGATGGGCTTAGAGTAAGAGATCCAGAGCATGATTCCTTTGACAACTTTTGATATAGAATGTGCACAACATACCTTGCTTCACTAGCCACCAAGGGTAAATCACAAATTTGCGAGATTGAGCATATTATGAGATCTAGGTGCTTATACGAATAGATTCATATCATGAGAATGATATTTGAAACGTATAGAGTAAAATTGATATCAATAGGCTAAAGCCTTCATTTTTATTCTAGGAACTAAAACTAGATGTGAAAATATCAATAGGCTAAAGCCTTCATTTTTATTCTAGGAACTAAAACTAGATGTGAAACTGTTTGAAGTGCATGAACATAGGTCATGGGCATAATGTTGATACACGAGACATCAATAGAGGGTTATGATGATTGAAATTTGCAAAATGTGCTAGAGTATGAGTGGACGGATATACCACCTAAACATTTCATGAATACCTTACTATCTGTTTCTCATCACTTAACTTGGCTCCTCACCATATCATCTCCCCCTTAGGTCTGAAGCTGACACTCTACGACTATGGACATGTTCCATATTTCTTAAATTGGTGTATATTTACTTCACTCTAATACTTAGATAAATGCTAATTTCATGTCTACTGAACTCTCCAATTGCAGGTACTATGATTTCTTATAGGGCTTCTTTTTTAGGTGTTTTTCTTAACGTCATCCTAATTCTATAGAATTGTTCCTATAATCGCTACTCGTATTGGCTTATAAGACAACTCTATTTAACTCTTAATGGTCTGACTTCTCCTTCTTAGCTTGCTAATACCACTTTTCTAGGTTAACCTATTTACCTAACTGAAAAGCACTTAAACTATGTTTATGAGGCTCATCATTCTCTATAGATGATCCTTCTGATCAATCTTTTAAGAACAATAAAGAATGATTACATTAGTCTACTCCTCATAGAAAACTCAAAATATTATGTACGCATACACAAATGTCTAAAACTTGATCAAAATCTTATCTTGACTCTGTATTATCTCTGATACACATATTTATCCTTTTCTTACCTAATGATTTAGCTACAAACCATTTTCTCATCTTAGGGTAATACTATTATACTTGTACCACTCATATTTATTGCAAAGTACCATCTTAATTCCTCACATACTCTATGCCAAATCTATTAGATCAAATCTTAAACCTATCATCATTAGTTTTACGTTGTCATCCTTTTTATCTTGACACTCAACTCAAATTCAAGCTTACTATCTAGTACTAAAAATGGATAGAAACATAACTACTCAAATACTATATCAACTTATGACTACCGAGTAAAATTAAGAAACACTCACCCACTAAGGCCTCACGACATATAGTCAATTTGTATCTCCTAGCCTACCTAGTTACAGTCTATCACTACATTCTCTTCTGTAACCTAAGTACTACTTACCTATTCACTACACATCATTGACCTAGTCAAACCTATAATCCTACGAATATCATGGGGCTCTCCCTTCAAACTTATAAGTCTAGGTTATATCTATCAACTCACGGCTACTCCGCCCTTCCACTCAACACCTACACTTGGTCTCCACTAATCATAAGGACACATCAACATAAACTCCTTTCTAATTTAAGTCTACTTTATTTCATACTAACTAACAACTCTTTCTTTACCTTCTATCATGCAAGCTAGATAATACTTACTACGTTTTAACCAAAACCCAAAATGAAGTTAACTTATCACCTTATTACTTAGCCTATTGATACATAACTCTTATCCATATGTCTCAATCAACCACTATTTGTACTTTTCATGGTTTCTACATCTTTCTAGCTCTAGGATCATTCTATCACTTATAGTTTACCAAGCTTCAAATCACTTTCTCTCGGGGGGGAGGGGGGAGGTACCACTAAGCATTAGAGATATCTTCTAAATACCCAGTAGTCTTCTAATTATAAGTGTAGTTCAAAATACACTCATAAGCAAGACTCTATTGAGCATGGCTTCATAGACAACCAAGGACACTTAAACTCTATACTTTGATATCATATTTGTCACGTCCCGAGCCTACGGACATGGCTGACACTTAAAAATTATTTTTGGCCCCGTGAAAATCACTTGACTTGGCTAACTTACTCAGCAAAAGACTTAAACATCACAAATGAACTGGTGTGGACAAAATAAAACATGCACCTCATGTCTTATAGCATAATCATGAAAACTCACTGTGCAAAGATATGCAAAATTGAAATCAATACTTTAGAAGGAACACAAGAAAATAACTAAATATTATCTAGCTAGTTTATGAAGCTTCTAAAAATACTAACTCGGAACTAGGTATCGAGATAGACCCACGACTATCTGAATTGAAATAAGTACAAAGAAAGAAAGACTCCAGAGCTCCTCTGAATGCAATGAGGCTTCATCAACTGCTAATGGAAAACAGTCTTATTGAACATCTTCTATCATGTATACCTCAATCTACCCATAAAATGATGTAGCTTCAAAGGGCATTAGTAAATGAAATGTACAGTATGTAATAAATTTGAATAAATAATAACTGAACTAAATACTCAAGCCGAAAGAAATACTAAAAATAACTTGATTGAGAGTAAAACAGAAATATAATGAACACATGCAAGACTTCACAACTAAGATGTGTAATAATATCAAATACTAAAATTATATACTTTTATTTTTCTTAGAGAGTTTTTATAACCGATAACCATCACTATGAGGCTCTTGATGGTACAACGTCTTGCCCACGTTGCCAGATCCATCGCATACCTTGCCAAAGTAATGGACGAACTTAACTTATGAATCCATCTAAAAGGCCTTCTTAGGGACAAGTGAGGAGTCATACAAAAGTTGGTATGATTCTATCCTACACTGGTTATGTAGTTTATAGGGTTGGAGTTATCTAAACTTGTATCCAATTTGTGCTCAAAATCATTTAATATGCTCAACTCAATGTTTAAAAATATTACCTTTTCTGAGTTTGAGGTAATTACTCAAACTAGTATCTTAAAAGAGGAAAATTGCTTTGGAGTATCTTAGTACTCAAATAAACTTATTTAGAATTCAAGGTTTCCTTTTAAAATGTTATCTTTGGGAAGTACTTGGTTACCTATGCTCTTCTCAAAACTTTTCTTTGAAACTCTTTATATACAAATATGATCTCAACTCAAGGAATGCATTGAAACGTAGGTTTAATTCTCAACTCAATTGCAAAATAAATATTTAAAGGTATTCATATGCATGCTCAAAATATGACTAAATGACTTCTTGCTCAATTCATGCTATGATAAAACCAAAAGACTTCTTTAACTCAACTCATGCTCTACTTCTTGTTCAATAAATTTATAAAAATAATCATCTTCTAACAGAAAGTAATGTATGAAATAATTAAATATAAAAATACTTGAATCCACTTAAACTCTGAAAATCATGCATAATAAATAGTCATACAAAGTACTTTAATTGACAAGTACTTCACTTCTAAAATTGATATTTATGCTTTCTCTTAAGGAAAATAATCATACAAACTATGTAGCAATGAAAATTCCTCAACTCAACATAACTAGGGTTCATGTGAAAATAAGCATGAACAACCACTCAAGAACTAGAATCATATAAGGGAACACAATCTCAATGAATTTACATAGAATTCAATAGGAAGAATCAAGATCAAATTCGAAATTTCAAGAAACTTGGGTTGAAACCCTAGATTAAGCTTTTATTAACTGAGATAAGATGAGGGACATGAGGACAAACTTAGTCCAACACTTTGAGTAGCCTTGTATATCTGGAATGTGATGATTTCTTGAAAAACTTGATAGATATGCTCAAACCCTAGCCATTCCTCCCTAATCTTCGTTCTCAGAAATTCTTGAACATTCATGAAAGAAACTGGCATGGGACAATGATATAGGGCTTGTTTTAATCTCAAAAAGGCGTGGTTTAAGTCTAGAAAGGGTGAGAAAAGACCAGAATATCCTTCACTTAAAACTGAAAAAGGGTACTGAGATTGAGCAAGTCTGCGACGCGGACTTGTTCCATTTCAATTCATTTTTTTCCGGAACACATTAAACGCATTCGAGACACGTGATTTATGAACTCATAAATCGCATTCAAGAAATGTGATTTATAGCCAAGTCTGTGACGCTGACTTGGCCTTCCCTCTTCTGGTTCGTAAACTTTTTCCAAAAATTCCACGCATAAAATTTCTATCCAGGTCCGCGACGCGGACCTGACTTACCCTAGTACATTTTTGAATTTTTCTCTTGACTTTTGGTGCGATTTTAGCTAGGATAACTATGGGGTGTTACAAAGCATACATTCAAAATTTTATAATTGATATTTTTAAAATATAGCCAATTAAATAGAACTATATCCGGTTCTTTAGTGATTACTAAAGGGTTACCACATCATGCAAGTTCCTAATAATGGGAAGTGCTACTGTTATTACACTTCGCTTGTTAGTTGTGTCACTCAAAGATGTCTATGTAACCTCTCGATTGCTATGAAATGATGACAAAGCTAGTTGTTCCTTATCTGTCTTTTCCTCTATGTGCCCCCTTTTGCTTGTAATCTTTCTCCTTGCAACTGTCTTATAGAACTCTGTCAACTTTATCACTGTTGCAATTCTCTTTGTTCTGGTCACCTTCTTTCCTTTATTCTATGTTTGTCAAAGTGTCAAATTTGTTCTCTCCCTCTTCCCTTGTTTTCTTTCATTCAACTTACCCCCTTTAGTCTTGGTTACATTGTTCCAGTTTGCTGGTTCCCTAGTAGGAAATTGTTTGTTGTTGGCTACTTGAGATTTGTGTCTCACATCTTGTCCTTTCTTGCCATTTCCTTTCATCAATTTTGGGGTGCAGAATTTGACAAATATCATTCTTATGACCTTGCAACTTAACATTTGGTACAATGTCATTTTGGGTCGAGTTCATTTTGGACTCAAATGACATCTATAAAAAGGAAAATGTCACAGAAATAAAGAAATTTATTGCCATTTGATAGCACAGGGACAGAACATATGGTTGCATAAATAAATCAAATTACAATAAATAACTGATAATATTGCAGAAAACAATTACAGCCTCTGTACATAAAAAAATGAAAAAGAAATTTCAGACTCTTGCAACTACTTTCTTTTTCTTTTTATCAGATGAAATTCAAGACTATGGCCTCTGATAAACATACTTTGTTCTAGGATCCACAATTAGGCCTTTCCCTCCATTGACTTCCAAATCATGCCTGCAACGGAAACATGATTATTAGCCCCAAGTTTTCTACTCAATTCTTTTCCTTACATTACAGAAACAACAGCTCTACACGTAAAGGACTGGACAAAATTCAGAAAGATGAATTCAGACAAGAAACAGACTCTTCTTTGTTTGAGCTGCTCTAGCCTTCCACACCAAAGATCTCATTTGTCTCGGATAAAATCATAAGAGTTCTTTGTGGACCATTGAGGGAATCTCATCTTTTCTAGGAGTCCTTAACACAAATATCCCCTAGGCAGGGGCAAGTTTCATGAATAAAATATCAAAGAAACAGGGATACTAAGTGCGGTACTTCCCTTGTAGGAGTATGAATATCTATTTCTGTGCCTTAAGATGCTATTTCAAATTAAATATCAATGACTTGCACCTTTCTCAATGGAGCAACATTACTGAACTTCAGTACTTGAAATTCATAATCATGATCAGAAAAATGAATGATTAGTAGATTGATAACTTAACTGGAATACAAAATCTGGAATAGTCAGCTGCTCACGAGGAACATAGTGGAATAGTTGCAGAAGACGATCTACATATATTACTTTCTTCCATACCTGAGAATTAGTGCAAAAGGAAACAAGCCTTCAGAAAAAAGAACAAAATCCAGATTATAATACAGGAATGACATTAGAGAGAAGAAAGAGAGGAGGATAATAGGGACCACAAGTACCACATTATCCACAAAGAATTGTAATGCAAAAACTGCACTCTTCAGTCCAAAAGTAGGGTGAAGAACATATATTGCCTGCCCAGAGAAAAATTAGATTTAGATTATAGATTATAGAAAGTCAACTACTTGTATGATAGCAAGTAAAACCATTGATGAACCAGCGTTGCATACATGGAGGTTGCGTTGGTGCTTCCGACCAAGTATTTGTTGTATTCTCTTCATTAATCCTAGATCTGGTTGCCTGTTTTGGTACAACAAAACAAAATATAGAAACATCACAAAACAAAACAGAACTTAGAACCTTAATTCCCCCCATCCCCCAAAAAAACGAAATTGAGATTAAAAAAAAAGGATTTTTGAATATTTTTTTTAAAAAAAAAAAGGAAAAAAGGATCTGAGATAAACAGGAAGTATTAAAAATATGTATCCGAATAACCTTCAAAGGAAGAAACACAATTTCCATGTTCCCCCGTTAAAGAGAACTAACTTGACAAAGCAAAAGGGAGCATAAATTTGTAAATGTGCCCTAGAAAGGATTACCACAATAGGTATCAAAAGCAAGGAGGTCAGAAATAACCTATTGTATTTAGGAAGTTTTAACACTAACAGCAGACCATATTTTCATGGAAGCCATTTCTCTAGAAAAAAGGATCCCGAAAACTAGAATTAAAAAATGGAGAAATGTTTATAGCAATGATGTACCACTTTGTACTTTTTGTTAAAGGGAGGAGGTAGGAAAGAGCACATATTGTATAATACTACCCATTAAAGGAAAGAACAAAATACTCATTCGATGTTTAACCTTTAACTTTTATTAATTAGGCAAGTCCATAAAGAGAAACAACTTAACATAAAGAGCATATGAAAAAGTGTATTCATTGTACTGAGTGAGGGCACAGGCCAATGTGAGAAACGATGATACTCACATTTGTAGAGTTGCAGCAGAATGGAAGTACACAATAGAGTAAGGCTTCTGTATCAATGGTTCAAACTCCTGCAAGTTGACAAATAATGAAATTTTTTACAGAAAAATCATGCAGTAACTACATCAAAGATGACAAACTATTTTACTTCTCAATAGGACAATAGCTATGAAAAATAGATCCTATCTAACCTATTTTCAGCGGCAAGGGGGAGGGAAGCAAGTATCATGTACCTTAACAACGTGGATAATAAATCTCTCAAGATCAAGACATCTGAGCAGGAAATGCGCCCCCACAACAACCATTGCTGGACGACCTTCACTGTCAACCCCTCCTCGGTAGCTGAAACAAAGTCAATGGTGACATGGAAGTTGAGCAATATAAAACTAATTCATCTGAACTTGCTCCTAACTATGTCAATGAGACTTTGCCAGTTGTTTGTAAGATGAAAAATCAATTAAAACACTTTGTACCCAAACAAGTAAATATTTGGACAATTGGACACAGATTTTTCATGCATTTTAGAAACCCAAGACTAATAGAAAAAGTCTGCAGAGACATAGAGATAGCAAAGGTGCTTACACAATTTTCATTTCTGCAATTTCTGAAAGATTCAGAGTATTTGCTTTTGCAAGATATCTAGAATGAAGCGAATATTCTTCTGCAGCTGACAAAGGAGGTCCTGCGACATCACCATATCCAAACATTTTAAAGAAGTTCCAGCTAGTTTGAGCTTGGGCAGTTTTTTCCCATTGTTCTCTCCGTCGCTGATCTGGGTCCTTGATCAGGGACATAAAAGCAGGATCCAGAAATGCATCCAAATAGGATGAGCTCCTACTTAAGAAAAATCATTTCAGTAAGCTTGATGATTATAAAAAATGGCACATCCTTAACAAAAAGACTAGAATGTAGAAAGAAGACAAATCCATCGAGAATGAATATTCCACCGTGAAAGTAACAAGAAGTTTCCCATATTAATGACATCTGATTTTGCAATTTACCACCAAATTTCACTTTGATTTCAGTTTTGTAACATAATTGTTAAAATTGTACAACATCAGTCTTGTTTTTAATTTGACCCAGTCTGCAGTATAGCAATATTTTGACTTTAAGTTGTTAGTTTGATATTTCTTTTAGTACTGATAGTTTCCTAGTTTATAGAGTTGCAGATAGTTTTTCCTTAAGTTTAGGAGAGTTTAGTTAGTAGAATATTTTAGTGGTTTAATGGGATTATGAGTCTATCAATTATGTAAGGCTCTATAATGCCATTAACTGATTGGATAAAATAGAGTCAATCCTTTTCTCTGCAAACAATATCTCTGATTCTTCCGCTTCAATTCTCTTTCTTTTTTTTCTTTTTTTTCTTTCTTTTTTAAACTGGTAATTTAGCTTCAATTCTTTTGTATTAAAATTATTTTCTTAAGTTGTTCATCTAGTATCAGAGCGAGGCAATGTTGTGAAAAATCATTTACAGTAGGTTTTTCCTTTTCTTTAGATTTCTTTTGTCGACACAATGACGGACCTACAAGCTATCGGCGGGATGAAAAAACTCAACAACAACTACAGTACATGGTCAACTTGTATAATGTCTTATATGTAAGGGCAAGATCTGTGGGAGGTTGTCAATGGTAGCAATCTGACACAACCAGAAGCAAAAGAAGCAAATGGCATGTTGTGGAAGTGGAAGATAAAAGTAGGAAAGTCTATGTTCTCCTTGAAGACAATGGCCGAAGAGGACATCTTAGAGCACATACGGGACAGAACTACCCCAAAGCAGGCTTGGGATATATTCGCCAAGCTATTTTCAAAGAAAAATAATACGAGGCTCCAAATCTAAAGAGTGAATTACTCTCGATAGCACAATGCAATATGACAATTGCACAATATTTTCACAATGTAACGATGCTATGTTGAGAAATTTCAGAGTTGGATCCACAAGCTCCAATTGGAGAGACGAGGATGAAGTGACTCATCATCCATGGTCTCAAGCTTGAATATAGAGGCTTCATTGTTGCTGTATAAGGATGGCCAAATCAGCCTTCACTTGTAGAATTCAAGAAATTGCTAGCAAGTCAGGAAGCCGCGGCCAAGCAAATAAGAGGAGTTGCGGAAGCACTCTATGTCAATAAAGGAAGTTGGAACTTCAAACAGCATGGTGCCAATGGATCTAAGAAGAATGATAATGAGGTTGAAGGTCGTCAAGGTAAAGGGAGCACTGATAGAGGGTAAGTTGGAAGAATCATTGTAGCAAAAAGCTTGTGCTACAATTGCGAGAAGGGACATATGGTGAAAGAGCAGGTTAAAGAAAAAGATTGTGCAAAGTATTGCTGCTATTTCCAAGGTTGAAGAGGACTGCAATGCTGAGGCTTCCTTCCCTATAGAAGATGAGGATCTAGGCTTTACAGCTACAACATCCAATCAAATTGACTATGAGAAGGATTGGATTGTTGATTCAGATTTCTCAAATCACATGACAGGTAACATAGATAAATTGCAAAACTTGTCCGAGTACAAAGGCAATAGTAAGGTGGTGACAGCCAATGACACAAAATTACTGATAGCTCACATTGGTAAGACTGTAGTGTCTCCAAATAATTGTGCTGATCTGATGCTACTCCAAAATGTTTATCGTATACCAGGTATGAAGAAAAATCTTCTTTCAAAAGCACAATTGACATCTTCGGGTCACTTTGTTCTGTTTGGTCCACAAGATTAAAGAAGAGCCAATAATGAAGGGACAAAGATTGAATTTTGTCTATGTTTATCATATACCAGGTATGAAGAAAATCTTCTTTCAAAAGCACAACTGACATCTTCAGGTCACTTTGTTTTGTTTGGTCCACAAAGATTAAAGAAGAGCCAATAATGAAGGGACAAAGATTGAATTTTGTCTATCTAATGCCGGCAGAAACCGCATATATAGACAAGAAAAGAACAAAACCACAAACATACAGCATATGCGATTGAGTCATTTTAGCTACTCGAAACTTAGTGTCATGATGGAAAAGTCAATGTTGAAGGGTGTTCCCAAACTTTCAGTAAGGACAGATGTAATTTGTGTAAGTTGTCAGTATGGTAAAGCGCATCAATTTTCATATGAGGAGTCAAAATATAAATCCATGGAACCATTAGAATTAACTCATTAGTGTTCGGACCTGCCAAGCAAGTGTCTGTTGGTGGGATGAAATATATGGTGACACTCATTGATGATTTTTCTAGGTATGTGTGGATTTATTTTTTAAAGAAAAAATCTGATACATTTGCAAAGTCCAAAGAATTCAAAAAGGTTGCTGAAGCAGAAGTTGGTAAAAAAATTCTTTGCCAGTGAATTGACAATGGTGGGGAATATACCTCATATGAAGTTTCTGACTTCCTTCAGGAGTGTCGAATACGTCATCAGTTTACATGTCCAAACACGCCACAACAAAATGGTGTAGCGGAAAGAAAAAACAGACACTTAGCAGAAATTTGTCGAAGCATGCTTCACGCGAAAAATGTCTTAGGATAATTTTGGGCAAAAGCTATGAAGACTACACTTATGTAACCAACAGACTTCTTCAACAAAGATTATGTTTTCTCTCACCTTTCAAAAAGTTGTGGAATATGAAACCTTTAGTCAGCTATTTTTGTGTTTTTAAGTGTGTATGCTATATATTTGTGCATAATCACTTACATAGCAAGGCGAACAGAAGGCTATTAGGTGTATCTTTGTAGGATATGATGGTCAAAGAAAAGGGTGGCAATGTTGTGATCCAACAAAGGGGATCTCAGAATGTGATATTCAATGAAGCTTCTTCATGGTGGTCTTCGGGTAAGGAATTGTTGGCAGATTCAAAAGTTTTCAAAGATGTGTTGAACTCGTCACATATCCAGTTAAGTCTAGATGAAGCTGAAGGTACAAGTATTGAAGATAATGTTGAAGAAGATGTGACACAAAATCCTTGGAAAAATGGTCTGCACCAACAATCAGGTGGAGAAGGCAAGCTTAGTGGAGCAAATTCACCACCTTTACTAAGAACAACAAGGATTAAAAAGCAAAATCCTAAGTATGTGAATGCTGCCATAGTAGAAGAAGCAAAATGAAAAAGAACCGACGACTTTTGAGGAAGCATTCTAGAATCTGAAGTGGATTAAAGCTACGGAGGAGGAAATTTGCTGCACTAGAACAAAATCAAACTTGGGAGCTCGTCATAAAGCCAAATGATGTCAAACCTATTTCTTGTAAATGGGTTTATAGGATAAAGCGTCACACATAAATGGAGAAATTGAACAGCAAAAGGCTCGTCTTGTAGCTCGAGGCTTTTCTCAACAATATGGACTAGATTATGATGAAATATTTAGCCCAGTGGCAAAGCTCACTACTGTTCAAGTCCTACTTGCACTTGCACCTAGTAAGGTCCGGAGCTTGTGGCAGATGGGTGTAAAGAATGCATTTTTGCACAGAGAGCTGGATCGAGAGATCTACATGTGTTAACCAATAGGTTTTCAAAGCAAAAATCATCCTGAGTATGTGTGTAAGCTTCGAAAGGCTCTATATGGATTAAAGCAAGCGTCGAGCGCACGGTATGGTAAGATTTCTGAATTTCTTACTCAAAATGGTTATTTACCAACACCAACAGGTTCTAGCTTGTTTGTGAAAGATGTTGGCAGAAAACTAGCTATTGTGCTAGTATATGTGGATGATCCAATCCTAATAGGAGTTGTGAAGAAGAAATTCTCCAAACAAAGAAAAAATTGAAGGAACTCGGACAACTCAATCATTTTCTTGGGTTGGAGGTTGATTGCAATGAAGAAGGAATCTGTTTGCATCAGCAAAAATATTCCAAATATCTGTTGAAAAAATTTGGGATGTTCAATTGCAAACCAATCTCAACAGTACTAGAGCCAAATGCGGAGATTTGTTCTCACGAAGGGAAAGACTTGGAAGATGCAACAATGTATCGGTAATTGGTGGGTAGTTTGATCTACCTAATTTAAACAAGACCAGACATCTCTTACACAATTGGTGTGATGAGTCGTTACATACAAAATCCAAAGAAGTCTCATTTGGAAGGAGTTCGTCGAATTTTGAGATATGTGAAAAGTACACTTGGCTATGGTATTTTTTATAAGAAAGGTGAAGATGAAAAGCTATTTGGTTATTTTGATGTTGACTATGAAGGAGACAATGATACTCGATGTTCAACTTTTGGTTATGTATTTATGCTTGCATCGGGAGCAGTCTCATGGTGCAGCAAAAGGCAGCCAACTGTGTCTCTGTCAACAACAAAAGCAGAGTATCGGACAACAGCAGTTGCAGCTCAAGAAAGTAGATGGCTTATGCAATTGATGAAGGATTTACAACAGCCAGTAGGCTATGCAGTTCCTTTGTACTGAGATAATCAAACAACAATTTGCCTGGCTAAAAATCCAGTTTTTCATGCAAAGGACTAAGCATGCAGAGATACATTACCACTTTATTAGGGAAAAAGTGTTGCAAGGAGAGACTGGTTTGGAGTATTATAAAAGAACATCAAATTGCAGACCTGTTCACAAAAGGTTCAAGTGTCAACAAGTTGGAAAGTTTCTGCCAGCAACTAGGCATGGTTAAGACTGAGAGCTGTGTCGAGAAGGGGTGTTAAAATTGTACAACATCAGTCTTGTTTTAAATTTGACCCAATCTGCAATATAGCTATATTTTAGCTTTAAGTTATTAGTTTGGTATTTCTTTTAGTACGTGATAGTTTCCTAATTTATAGAGTTGCAGATAGCTTTTCCTTAAGTTTACGAGAGTTTAATTAGTGGAATAGGTTAGTGGTTTATGAGTCTATCAATTATGCAAGTCTATGTAATGCCATTAACTGATTGAATAAAATATAGTCCATCTTTCACTGCAAACAATATCTCTGATTCTTCCTCTTCAATTCTTTTGTATTGAACATATTATTTTGTTAAGTTCTTCAATACTCAATAAAGTACGACATACTATACGCAACTGATGGTGAGCTCTAATTACAAAGATAGTTGCTTGACAGCACTTCACTTCAAACGGGATACGAATTATCTATCATGAATACGAAGACTGCTAACTAGATCCAAAGTGCTTTGAAGACTTGAAGAAAATCAATGAAAGGAACATGAAAAGGTCTATAACATACTTGTGAGAAATATTGGAGAAAAATATTATTGAATTGTTGTGTCTACATTATTAGATTGAGACGCTATTTATAGATACTATATTAGACTCTTTTTCTAACTAGGATACTATAATACAATCCTTTTCCAAGTAGGATTCTATATATTATTGTTATTCCTATTCCTATTCTAAGTA
>JBCEWC010015932.1:0-13417 GCA_038996855.1 Solanum aculeatissimum | reverse complement strand
TTTCTCCTTCAACAACTTGAATTGCTCCAACATCTTCAATTCACAGATCCTAAATTTTCTTCTTTCTTTACAAATGGAAATGCAAAATTGTGAGTAGGATTTCTCTATATAAATACTTGTTATAGTTAGTTAAAGGTCGGTTTCAAATTGGCGCCAATTCTTTTTCTTTAACTGCCTCTGCCACCTGTCTTTTCCACTTGCCACTAGTATCTAATTCTTTAAAATCAAGTGGAAATTATAAATATAGTTAGGGTCGTTTAGTAGGGTGTATAAAATAATATTAAATAAAATGTATTATCGATGCATACGCTTGTTAGTTTTATTGAATCGGCTAGGAACATGGTCAGCTTGATTTTTGAGGCTATCGGTACGAGTTTATACCATTAGACGTTTTAGCCTTTAAGGTTTGGCCTAAGTTTGACTTTGATTAATATTCCTGGAAATCGTGCTCGGATGAGAAATTCATCGACGCCATTAGTTCTAGAATGTCGATTATAGTCTCAAATGACCTTTCTTATGTGTCCCGATGCTTCCAATCTCATTCTGAGCCCTTTGATATTTTAAATAGGATAAGTAAAGTTGGATAATTATTTTTGGTATATTAGATAAATAAATATGACAGATAGAGTAATAAATATTGTCTTAAATTCCTAAAGCGACACATATTTTGGGATTTTTAGTTAAGATGACACTTATTTTGGAGCGTAGGAAGTAGTAATCAAATTTAGAATCCTAAAACATCATTAATAAGATTAGTTTGATAAAATACACCTTAATTTTAAGCAGTATATCAGGCCAATATAGGTCAAATAATATGAAATGAAGGGAGTAGTTGTTACTTTAAAAAAATCAAGATATTACTTTCTCTATTCTATTTTACTTTTTACAAGAGTCAATTTTATTGATTTTTTGAGCTAAATTAAAAAAGGATAATTTCATATTTAAAATTTTATCTGAATATTCGAAAACTACATGAAAAATATTATAAGTTGCAATCCTTCTTATATAGAATTTGATGAAAAATACATCTTAAAATATTAATCAAAATTTATGCATTCTGACTCTTAAAAATCGCAATGTCATAAGTAATCTCGATATCTATTAAGAGAATCAAATCATTCACCTCTATCCTTACTCAATAAATGCAGAGAAAATTAATTAAAATGAAGATAATATTGAATTAAAATCAAGTAATAATAATAACACTAAATAAGAATAAGTTAACGAGAACTCACCTTAGAACCGAGTTTAAATTGGAACACATAAGACTCCTAAAAAGATACTCCCTTCGTCCCTTTTAGTTGTCATATTGTGTTTTTCGAAAGTTAATTTGATTTATTTTCAAAGTTAAATTAGATTAAATTAATTTGATATTTTAAAATACAGATTCAGATCTTCAAAAACTATAAGAAAAATATTATTAATTGTAATTTTTTTCATATCAATATGATGAAAAAATACATCTTCAAATGTTAATCAAAATTTATATATTTTGACTCTTAAAATTAAAACTATGACAGCTTAAAATGGACGGAGGGAATAGTATAAGTTATGAATCGTAATTGTTTCACTTAGGAAATAATTTTGGAAGTACAATTTTGAAATTGTGACAAATAACTAGAGTGAATTTGAATAGATGTTTTTCCCCCTAAAAAAGAATATGAGGTCGGATTTGTGAAATTATGCACAAATTTTAAGATATTCAAGAAATACATTATACGGTATTTTTTTGAGGCACGTAAGAGGTGCTACATTGAAAAAGTTGGCAAAAGTCCTATGCCGATATTAGAAGGAGAGACCTTGAATTTAATGTTAATGATTAGGTGTATTTGAAAGTTTCACTGATGAAGGGCAAGATTTTAGACCTTGAATTTTCTAAAAAAATATTTTTGAGCAACAATAATTGTTTGTTATGCTTTTTTAAAAAAGTTTTTAGATGTATTTCTTAAAAGTGTTTTTTAGAAATTATTCCGTGTAAAAAAAAAGAATCCTTTTTAAAAAATTCTTTAATTTCAACTTTTCACATGATATATTTAAATCACAAGATTACAGAACATTTTAGTAAATTTGACATATTTTTAATTCTAGGCTACAAAATTCAATTTTTTTTTAAAAAAACTTCCGTAAACTCTATGTCAAGTAAAAAATAAGCCCAATAAATAGAAATGAAAGTAAATTTTTACCCTTCTAAAAACTTGTTCAAACTTGAAGGTGATGAAACGTTTTCATAGACCCTCGGTTTAAGTAAAACGTTTAAAAGTATGTATGAAAAAGAAGTACGAAGTCTGACGAAAATGACAAAGAAAAGAAGAATACAAACAAGAAGATGAAGAATATGGATGAATGAATAACAATACTCTGTTTTCAGTTTACATCAATAATTCCATTATAAAGAATGAGATATTAATTCCACAAATGTGTTTCTCACTACAAATTTCTATCTATTTGAGTATTTTTCTCTGTAAAAATACTTCAATCACAATTTGAGTATTCATCATTTGTTGAACTTGCAGCTCCATTTCTCTTGAGGACTTGCACAATGCATCAAGATTCTTCATTAGCTGCACCAAAGATACACTAAAAATTACAAATTCAAGAACCCCCTTTCCCAGAAATTAAAAAATTTGGAATAACCAGTAGCAGAGAAGGATTGTTATGATGACATCGATGGAAACACTAATTTCTGTTATAAGCCTTCTCCATTCTCGACGGACTTCATGCTCTGGATGATCATCAGCTCCAGCAATCAATCTGTTGAATAATAGTTCATCCATTATCGTCTTCAATAATATCAATTTCACAAACATCTTCCAGTCACTATTTTCTTAACTTCTTTTTTTCTTTCTGTACATATGGGATAGCAAGATTATATATACTTGTCATCATGTAGTTAGTTAGGTAGTTAAAATTGGCGCTAATTCCTTTTGTGTATCAAACGGGAGGGGTATATTTAATCTTAGTTCGTCAAGTTTGAGGTGTTTTTAAGTCTATTAATAGTTTAAGGACAAAATTAATAATTCGTGTTAAGTTCGAGAGTATTTTTTTTTTAGTACGTGTTTCCATGGATTTTTCATAAAGAGCAAACAGTTGAAATATAATAAGACAGAAATAGCTATACTTTGCTAAAATTATGATTTGTAGCTACATATTATAAGAGGGAGGAGGCGAGCGAGAAGGGGCAACGAGTTGAGAGAGACGAATTGCATATGTATATTTATCAAATTGTATGTATATATCTACCAAATAATTGTATGTGTTATTAATATACAAATGTATTTGTTTATCTATCAAGCGAAATTGAGAGAGGGAGAAAAGAGGCGAGCAAGATCGAGAGAGGGCAGAGAGACGAATTGTATATGTATATCTGTTAAATAATAATATATATGCAGCTGTTATACATATGTATTTATATATATGACAAAAGGACAGAGAAAATAGCAACAGAAAGGAGCCTGGTTCTTTCAATTTAAAACAAGAAGAAGAAAACGACTTCTGCCATTTGAGAATTCTAGAAGAATGAGTAATAAACCAGGCAAACCGGTTCATTAAAACAAGAAAAAGACAATGGGATACTTGTAGTTTTTCCTGCTAATATTCCTTTATCTAACTTTCATCTTTTCTTTCCTCTTTATACCTTTGCATCTACACCCTAACTAGCCTTTCCATTTACACAAATGCAAAAGGAGAATCTTGCTTTATATTACGTTAGAATTTGAGCTGCACCTGTTATCATGGGACACAAAAATTGATAACAAGGCAAGTTTTTCTATTAGCTTATATGCCTTCGACCTCGAAAGCAACAAATCCAAGATTTGTGAACAGAGAAATCCAGCAACGGGTGCCAATATGGTTTCTTCAATTTACTCTGAATTCGTCCTGTCATGACCCCCAACGGTAATGAGGTTCTTTTGATCATCGATTGATCTTGATTTTCTAGAAGAAGAATTTTTACGCGGTCCTTGGGGAGGCTGGGCTTCAGGGTCATACTTTTGGGAGGCAAGGTAGTTGAGAGCAGTGACAATATCAGCAATGAGAGGCCGCATATTAGGTTGCTCCTGGACACACATTGCAGCAATAGCAAGAGCTTGGTATAAACCCCTCACAGGATAATGACCTTCTAGTACTGGATCTGCCATCTGGTGGAATTTCTTCCGGTCTTTGAACAGTGGCCGCGCCTGCAGAAGTAAAGTTATCATGTTAGATAAATGTGCTTCAGCAGCAGTTTCCTGTAATCATTGAACAAAAGAGAAGTAGGACTTCCATATCTCGTAATCCATAGCAAGTCAATCTTTTAATTCGTTTACCCATTCATTCTTTTCTGAGAATGAGAGGAGATATCAATAAGGTCCAGTCACATGCTATTTACGATTAACAAATAAGGTTTTGGGGCTCATTCCTCATGCCAAATTGGCATATGTAAATATGTTTACAACTTACATATAAGCAATATTCCAATATTACAATTGGAATGATATGCTTGAGTGCTCAATGAATAGCGTAAGCATGTCTCAGGACATGGGTCTTAAACACAATGAAATGAATGGTCTCTTGACGAGTCAGTGCATGGTGCTCAACTTAAGTTATCTTTATTGATCGAGTAGATTTTTGAAGAATATATCTTTCTTTACCCAAAAGAAATTCAAGTTGTAGATATGTAAAGCTTATTATTAGTAATTAAACATAGCATACATGTCAAATCAAAGGGATTCATCTGATATATCAGGCACAGTGGATTCAATGGTACAGAGGAAAGAATACTTTACAAGCCATATATACCTAATCTAATTATCATGTCCAAAAAGCAAGTAGGGTATCACATACTTCTGTATTTTACTTCTTACCTTCTAATGTGATGAATCTGTATTATAATGTAAGTTTCCAGTCACTTACCAAGATTCTGAATAATAACTCTAAACAACTTATGGTGTTCAAAAAAGCAAGAATGCAATAACGATCTGATTAAACCAATACAAGATTCTTAAGCGAGGCAGCATATGGCCAGGGAAAAAGGATAGTGGGAAAATGTAAACCTTGGGCTTCACAACAAAAAATATATTAGTAGAAGTAGCCCCATTCTATTTTGCTCATGGCTACTTAAATATACAGGCATTCTGGACAGCCTAGCCAGCAGGACATCAGCTTCTACTTTCTAAGGCTCTACCCCGTATGTACATGACTACCCCACACTCCACATCATTCATTATGACCAAAAATGAAAAGATGACTCAGATAAGTGGGCATCAACTCTTTCAAGCAGGAAGTAGAAACCAAGAACTTCTACTGTCATGTATAAAAGACATTCAAAGGGGTTTAAAAAGGTCTTGGATTGCTACAAATCTCCATTCATCGCCTTATGTTTTAGGTTGGATTCTGAGATTTTGTAGCATAATATAATATCAGAGCTCAACTCCAGCAAGCTCATCCTCACACTCAAATGAGGGAGCCTAAAATTTGTATGTCCGGTATAAAAAGGTTAGGGTTTACACATGTCTTAGGCCACTCTATGTATGCTCAACTTCGTTTACATAAACCGCACACAAGCAAACAAGAAACAGGAGTGGACAAACCCTCTCTTGTCTGATAAAAAGTAATAAAGGAAAAATCATTTGTTATAACAGCATAACCACACAAATCCACATTAGGCAGACGAAGAGACAAAGACATCTTACCCAAGCAACAAGGTTTTGCTCCGCACCAGACTTTGTATTGTCGATTGCTTTCCTGCCCGTAATAATCTCCAAAAGAACAACTCCAAAGCTGTAAATATCTGACTTGAATGTCAGTTGGCCAGTCATAGCATAATCTGGTGCACAATATCCATATGTGCCCATCACTCTAGTAGAGACATGGGTCTTGTCTCCAAGAGGACCCACTTTAGCTAAGCCGAAATCAGATAACTTTGGATGGTACCCCTCTCCAAGTAGAATATTGGAGCCCTTCAAGTCACGATAAATAACAGGCGGTTTCATTTTGTCATGCAAATACTCCAGGCCCCTTGCAGCACCTGCAGCTATCTTCATTCTGGTGTTCCAATCAAGGCGTTTTTTATCTGTCCAAGGGTCTGCAACATACGTTTATCAAGGCCAAGGAAATTAAAATTTGTTGGGAAGTAACAAAATAAAAAAAATAAAAAAAATCCTGTCAATGGTATTTCTTCAGTGTATGACATACCATGTAAATGGTCTTCTAACGAACCAAGCGGCATGTACTCATATACCAACACCCTATGATGTCCCTCGACACAATAACCAATTAATTTGACAAGATTGGGGTGGTCAGCCATACTTAGAGTGAGTACTTCCACAATGAATTCCCTGTTGCCCTGACATCCATCGGGGTTGAGTTGTTTGATGGCAACAACCTTCCAAAAAATGAAAAAAAAAGGCCTCAGCAAACAAACCAGATATCCTTATATTCAACCACTTATGAGTACCAAGAAAGAATAAATGCAAGAAAGATTCAAAACAGTAGGAGAGCCATGCAAGCAATCCCCTGCAGGCAGTGAATTTTGATTGATCTTACAAGAATGGAGTCGAGCTGACCTGTCCAGTATCTGCCAAATGACCTTTGTAAACTTTGCCAAAGCCTCCTTCACCCAAAAAGTACGCTGCTTTGAAATTTTCTGTTGCGGCTACCAGTTCACTAAATTTAAACGCCCGTGCCTTATTCACTCCATTAATTTTAATTCCATCAGTTTCCCCGTCTCTGGAAACACTACTACAATCGCCATCCATCCTAGTTGTAGATTGGTTTGCACTTTCAGACTCTTCCCTCTTCACAACTTTATGTTCACTTGCCTTTACTGTATCTACACCACAAAAAAAAAAATTAGACACCAAAAACCATTAGGAATGAAAGTGAGGCCCATTTGAAGAAGAAAATGACATGGACAACCACATGGATAGTAAAAGCCAAAGTGTCTTGATTCTCACAAAATAGTATACCAAGATGACCTCAATGATTACATAATCTAGAAGGAAAGGAAGAGTTCTTGAACACAAAAGACAAAATAAAGAAAGAGACCTCCAAATTACACTACAACAAGATATTATATTTCAGTGGTACCTCAACAATCAGCAGCATCAAAACCAACAACAACAACATACTCATTGTAGTCCCACAAAGTGGGGTCAGGGGTGCCTTAGTGTATGCAGAACTAACCTCAGTCTCGGAACCTCAGTCTCGGAGGTAGAGAGGTTGTTTCCAATAGGCCCTGGCTCAATAACGGGAGTACCAGAAACAACAACAGATAGTAACACAAATCGAAGGACACCCTCTCAAAACCATCCCCAATAATTAAATTAAATAAATAGAAAAAAACCCCAAAAGTCAAAAGTTCCAAAAGATGATGTCTACAATTGCTTGTACACTAGAGACTTCCTAGAAGACACCCCTAAAATCAGAAATCATACCCTTTTTTCAAATAAAAACAGCACCGACGCATCAAGAATTCAACTTTTTCTTCTCTTCTATGAACAATCAACAAGACATCAGCTATTTCAACAACACCCATTAACAAAACAAACAATCAAATCACAGATGCATGCAATAATCAGATGAACACAAAACAAGAATATCAGTAAAACAGATTTAAAAAATTCAAATTTTGGGGTATTTGATACCCAAAATTCCTTTCTAGGCAAAAATAACTCAATCGTCCATTAATTTCCAACAAACCCCACATTGGATTTTCCAAAGGGGGCACAAAAACCAAAATCACAACATCAACAATTATTCCAATCAGATAAATGGGTAATCGAACTTTATGTTAAAATACTAATAACCAAAAAAAAAAAAAAAAAAAACCTGGCTTGGGCTTTGGCTGATCATCCCTTTTGTATTGATTATTAGCTTGGATTCTTTTCCTTTCTCGTTTCTTGATTGATGGATCACCAGCACAAGGGAAACACCCCATGGCTTCCACTTTCCACAAATACCAAATAAACTAGTAAAAACACTCTATATTTCTCTCTGTATGTATATATATATATTGAAACTTTCTTCTTCTCTTCTTCTGAGAAACCCCAAAACAAGAGAGTTACAAAACTTTTAGCCAGAGAGAGAAAAAGAATGAAAGAGGAACAGAGAGGAGCTCCTTCTTAGTACTATGTTTTTCCTTTCTTTGTGTTTTCTTCTTCTTTTTTTTTTAGGTGCTAAATCAAGTGTGACATTTACCATAAAGGGCAATCCAATCAACAATTTCAACATGTCATACTAGGGACTTTTAGGTCATTTTGTCTCTCCATTTTGTAGTCTTGTCTTTTCTTCTGATTTTACTTTATTTAAAAGTAGGGGTGGGTGTCTAATATTAGGTTCCAAATTTTTAAATTTCGATTTTGATAATTTAATAATTGATAGTTAAAGGTACATATCAAAAATTAAAATTTTAAAAAAAAATTATTTTTTGTAATTGATAAATCAAATTTTAATTTGGTATGGTATTTGATAATATCATATTGAAGTTCTAGTCGATTGCATCATAAAGTTAATACAATTGCTCTAATTATTTTTATTTTTTTATATGAGGGGCTGAGAGCTGATATAATAGATGATCAACAAGCAAAAAGACATAAAAAAACAAGCAAATCGACACAACTAAAGATATAGATATTTAAATTATTTATGTTTAGTCTTTAATTAATTTATTTTTTTCTGGGAGGAGGGGAGGATAATGAACATGTTGATATATGAATTTTATTAAGTAAATAATTTGATATTCATAAAACATCAAATACCAAATGGTGTTGATGTCTCATACCAATATCAAACTCAAATATAATAATTTTAAAATTTTACTCCCGAATATAATATTGAATTACTGAATATCAAATTATCAAATTATCAAAAAATTGATTCGACAATTTGATTTTCGATATTTAATGTCCAATCCTAATTCATATACATTAAAAATAATATAATGTAATACAAAAGTTTTAACTTCCGTATAATCCTAGATGTTGAAGTTGAAATTTAAAATTTTGAATATTTTTAAGTTTTGATTTTTTAAATTTAAAGTTGTACTTGAACATGTATTTTAGTTGGAAAAAAAAATTATGTGAGGGAGCTTTGAGCTAATTTTGAAAAACTTGAAAATATTTGAAGATTAAAATTTTAAAATATTGTCAAACAGATATTTAAAAGTACAATTTAACATATTAACTTACAATCTTATCTTTATTTTGTAAAATTTTACTATTAATAGTATTTTGAACTTGAATCGAGAGTCTATTGAAAACAACATCTTTAATGTTAAATCCTAATTTTGATATTATTGAATAATTGATTTTTACTCAATTTATTAGATTATTTTTTTGCTTAAAAATAAGGTAATATATTTCATTTGAAAAACGTAATTAGAAAATTTAAATTTTATAAAAAATATATTCTGTTAATTTAAATTTTATATACGAACCCCTGCCACGTGGCAAACAGCGAAGCTTCGTTAACGTTAACAAACCGAGTATTACAGTTGTGTGTTTCACTTTGAATTACTCGGCTACGCGGAGAGTAAAATCGGCAAGCCGGCGCCGATTATAACGTAGTTTGACTTTTAAAGCAAGCCAATAAGATATTGACATTTTTAATATTTATGGAGATTTTAAAATTTTGATTATAGAGAATTATTGTTTTTTTGTAATTAATTGTGGTTTAAGTTTTGACCAAATAAAGATGAGTCAGAGAATTTTCAGAAATTTGGCTGAATATTGGGAAAAGGAATACCACTAGTATATACTATAGTAATTAAGAATCTATTTTTGAAAAAAATTATGTAAATTATTTATTAATTTATAAAATTAAAATAAAAAAAATTCATTTTACTCTTGCAATATTTTTTTTCAAAAAATGTGACAAGTTTGTAAAATTTTTAGAAAATTGCTTAAGGGTAAATTAAAAAAAATATTGTTCTTATTTATGATTTTTCAAGAGGGCGTGTATACAGGACATAATGAGTATTATTGTATCATTCGATTAACTAGTTTATCAATATGGTCAAAATGAACATCTAATAAGTTGTGAAAACTATCAAAATTACTTTAGTTTCTTATATAATCTTACCAAATAAGGAAAGTTCATAATAAAAGTATAATACGCTATCACAAAGTTATTCTAAAATAAAAATACTTCTTTTGTTCTAAAAAGAATGACCTACTTTCCTTTTTGATCTGTTTTAAAAAGAACGATTCATTTTCTTTTTTGGAAAAAAATTAATTTCAATTTTCCACGTGACATGTTTCAAACCACAAGATTAAAGACATTTTGGTACATTTAACATTAATTTAGGACCACAAGATTGAAAACTCTTCATTATTTTCTTAGACTCCGTGTTAAGTCAAACTAGGTCATTCTTTTTGCAACGGGGAGAGTAACATTTATTGATCAACTTTAATGTAATAAAAAATTATAATTAAACATGCGTTCGAGGGTGTATTTAAGCCTAGTTCGTCAAGTTGAAGAGTGTTTTTAAGTCTATCAATAGTTTAGGGACGAAACTAATAATTCGTGTCAAGTTTGGGGGTGTATTTAAGCTTAGTTTGCCAAGTTGAGGGGTGTTTTTAAGCCTATCAATAGTTTAGGGACGAAACTAATAATTCGTATCAAGTTCGAAGGTATTTTTAGTACTTCTCTCTAAAATTAAACATGATCAATATCATTAATAACAACATCATCATCTTTCACATTTCAAGAATATTTCATCATTCTGATATTCTCGCAAAAAAATTATGTAGATATAAAATTATTTTTTTACTAAGTTAAACTTTGTGGGTCAATTTTTGTAGTTGAAAGATATGAAATCATGACATGAAAATTTCAAATAAAGCTTTTAGGAGGATTTGGAATTTCATCCCAAATCATGATATAAAATCACATGCATGTCCAAACGTTAATTTTGTGACATGATTTCAAATCACGAGATGAAATCGCATGTTTAAATACATACTTAGTATTCCACCCATATCAATTTATGTAGTACCAGTTGACACAAAATTTAACGAAGAATTTTTTTTAAAAAAATATGTAATCTAAAATACTTTTTTACCATTTGTACAATTATAAATCAATATAATAAGAATAAAAAAATTTAAATTAATTTATTTTAAATTATAAATAATAATATTTTTTTAGACGAATTAAAAAAATATAAACTATATATTATTATACATTTTATAAATTAATTGTCGAAGTATCTAGAACAGTAATTATCCCTTTTATTTTTATTCCAAAAGTAAAAGACAAGCAATTCAAGTTAGTTAATATATGTTTCTCTATTTTTCTTTCCTTTCAACCAAGAAAAAGGCAAATTATCTTACTTTAGTTGCAAGTAGATATATTTGTTTCACAAGCAAATTATCGAATTCTATACCTAACGGCGGAAAATTTAGTGCATCGGGCTTATCATTTTTTACAAGTAACAATTTTATTTTACGTACCTCTTTTAAGAAAAAAAATTGGATGACTAGATGAAATGACACATTATTTAAAGAGAGAAGGGCTTAAAATGTTCCTTAACTATTTCAATTGACATAAAATTATCTTCATCCATCTTTCAGTCGTTAAATATTCTTGACCAACCTTAAAGCTCAAAAATATCTCTGACGTCAACCTTTTGGATAAAAAAATATTTTATTTTTAACAACCTACAATCATAAGGTGGATGAAAGATAATATTGTATTAAATTTCATAGTTTAAAGGTATTTTAGGTTTTTTTCTTTAAAATAATTTGAAATAACTTAATACATGGTCTCATATGATTGGTTTGATTTTGAGTTCTATAATTAATTGAAATTTGGACCAATCAGAGTAGGCAATATAATGAACAGATATTTGATGATTTTACTTTAGTGAAATTGTTAAAAATAAAGACAAATATGAGCCAATATATTAATATCGAGAATATTTTTGAACTAAAAGGTTGACATCGCGAGTATTTAAAGATCGAAAGGTGAATGAAGAATATTTTTATATCATTTCAAATAATTAAGAGATATTTTAGACCCTCTCCATCATTTAAATTATTGGTGCTAATATCTGGCATTTTCTATCAACAACAAATATCAAATAACTTTATTTATCAAAATCAAAAGAGATAAAAAAAAATTACCTGATATTTTTATATTAAATTAAAATTTTAAATATCATAATTTTCAACTTATTTGATTGACCACTATGCCATTTAAGATAAGTACATACAAATGTGGGCATGTGGCATTGAGAGAGAGAGGGGACTATGTTTTTATGAATAACATTAAATTTTTGAAAAAAAAAATTCGATTCAAATTAATTGAATTTTTAATATTTTTTTTAATGTTCAAAATATTTAAATTGTTCAAAGTTCAAGGTGAACGTTTGAAACTTTTTTCATATTTGTCCTTTCATTTATTGAACTTTTATATTTTTTAAGAGATAAATTACACAATATATTTATAATTTTATAAAGGAGAATAATAAAAAATATGATGTAAATTTTATCTTTTGAATATTTTTCTTAACATGTATACATTATTTCACAAATTTAATTAAAATGGGACAAAAAAAAGTATTGTTTAGTAATTAATAGGATGCCTTATATTTATTTTATTTTCTCCCTTTTTTCCAATATATATATATATATATTCTTTAAAAATCACGAAAAATAATTTTTAAAAAAAAATATTCCAACATCAAAATTAGATACATATAAAGGAAAATATAATTGAAACGTGAAACTATGTTCTCATCCAATATTATTATTTTCATGACAAAAGTAGAGAGATTATATTTTTTTTAATTATTATATTATATTATAAGAAGAAAATTCACTTCCAATTTCTATGGCTCTTCTTCTTCCAAACTTTTCCAAGAATAAGACGTGCACTTTCTTTCCCTTATTACAACAATTTTTATTTTTTTTACAAAAAAATTAATACAATGTCTTCACCAACTTGGCAAATTATGTAGTCCCTTCCACACACGTGGGGAACATACATTTTTTTCAAGAATATAAAAAAATATTTATAAGTCCATGTTATCATACGTCTAAATCTTGATCTGTCGGTCCAACAAATCATACTATTCTACCACTAAATAAATAAGTCTAACATACCACCAAATAGTTTTTTTGTGTGTATATATCACTAAAGGTGGTTGTGGGGTAGTAGGTTTTCAGTATTTATTTTAGTTTTTAATTAGAAATTACGAGTGGCAAGTGAGACTTTCTTTAATGGTTGAGAATTTTCATGATGAATTAGTAGGTTAAGGTTTATATCTGGTGTGGCTGTTAGAGCATTGAGAGGATTTTTTCCTACACTATAAGAAAATTGATCTTTAATGAGGGGAATTTCAGTCGCTAAAAGTATAAATTCGGTCGTTATTGACTAATAACGATCGGTAAAAATTCCGTCGTCACCGGTCGTTAAAAGCTCCGCCGTTAAAAGTTTA
>JBCEWC010015931.1:0-13420 GCA_038996855.1 Solanum aculeatissimum | reverse complement strand
AAATCCTACCAGGCCATCTCCAACCACGCTGCGCCACTGGGGCCTCTTGCTGGGATTGTTAAGGACCCCTCAGTATAATTTTGAGAAAGTTTTCCCCAAGCCCGAGGCAGCGCCACGAACCATGGGCTACACCCACGAAAAACTACCCAAATTGCATGTTTTCTTTTACTTGGGCCATAAAATCCTACCAAGCCATCTCCAACCCAATCGGGCCACCTGGACCTCTTTCCAGGCTCGTTACGAATACCTTAGTATTATTTTTCAGGAAAGTTGGCCTAGAGCCCCGGGCAGCACCAGGAACCGAGGGCTAACACTCACGAAAAACTTCCTAAATTGCCCGTTTCATGTTCCACGGCCCATAAAATCCTACCAGGCCATCTTCGACCTTGCTGGCCACCTGGGCTTCTTGACGGGCTCATTAGGAATCCCTCGGTATAATTTTTAAGGAAATTTGATCACGAGCCCCGGGCAGCGCCAGGAACCGTGGGCCATGAAAAATTGCCCAAATTGCTTGTTTTTTGTTCCTTGACCAATAAAGTTCTACCAGGCCATCTCCAACCTCGTCGGGCCACCTGGGCCTCTTGCCGGGTTGGTTACGGAACCCTCAATATTATTTTTTGGGAAAGGTAGCCCCAAGCCGTGGGCAACACCAGAACCGCAGGCTAATACCCATAAAAATTGCCAAAATCGCCTATTTCTTGTTCCTTGGCTTGTAAAATTCTACCAGTCCATCTTCAACCACGTTGGGTCACCTGGGCCTCTTGTAGGGATCCTTATGGACCCGTCGATATAATTATTTGGGAAAGTTGGCCCCGAGCCCCATGCATCGTCAGGAACTGTGGGCTAACACCTACGAAAAACTGCCTAATTAGTCAATTTCTTGTTCCTTGGCCTATAAAATCCTATGAGGACATCTCCAACCTCGCCGGGACACTTGGTACTCGTGGCGAGCTCTTTATGGACCACTCTGTATAATTTTTCTGGAAATTTGGCCCCGAGCCCCAGGCAGCGCTAGGAACCGTGGGTTAACACCTATGAAAAATTGCTCAAATCGCCTGTTTCCTGTTTCTTGGCCCATAAAATCTTATCAGGCCGTCTCCAACCTTGTCGAGCCACCTGGGCCTCTTTCCGTGCTCGTTATAGACCAATCAGTAAAAAAATTTTGGAAAGTTTTCATCGAGCCCCGGGAAGCGCCAAGAACCGTATGCTAACACCCACGAAAAACTGCTCAAATCACCTATTTCCTATTCCTTGGCCCATAAAATACTACCAGGACATATCTAACCTCGTTGGGTAACTTGGAATTTTTGTCATGCTCGTTGCAGACCCCTCGATATAATATTTAGGGATAATATGCTCCGAGCCTTGGGCAGCGCCAGGAATCGTGGGCTAACACCCATGAAAAACTATCGAAATCACTAGTTTTCTATTCCTTGGCCCATAAACTCCTACTAGGCCATCTCAACACTGTCAGGGCCACCTAGGCCTCTTTTTGGGCTCTTTACGGACCACTGAGTATAATATTTCAAGAAAGTTTTCCCCGAGCCCCGTGTAGCGCCAGGAATCGTGGGCTAACACCCACGAAAAATATTCCAAATCATCTTTTTCTTGTTCCTTGGCCCATAAAATCCTGTTTGGCCATCTCTAACCCCGCTGGGCCACCTGGGCCTCTTACAAGGATCGTTAAGGACCCCTCGATACAATGTTTTGGTAAAGTTATCCTCGAGCCCCGAGAAGCGGCAGGAATCGTGGGCTAACACCCACAAAAAATTTCCCAAATTGTCTGTTTCCTGTTCTTTGGACCATAAAATCCTACCAAGCCATCTCCAACCCCGCCGGGCCACCTTAGACTCTTGTCGGGCTTGTTACAGACCCCTCAGTATAATATTTTGAGAAAGTTGGCCCCGAGCCCCTCGCAGTGCCAGGAACTATGCGCTAACACTCACGAAAAACTGCCCTAATCGCCTGTTTCCTAAGCCTTGGCCCATAAAATCCTACCAGGCCATCTTCAATCTCGTCGGGACACCTGGGCATCTTGCTGGGCTCGTTATAGACCTGTTCGTATAAATTTTTGAAAAAGTTTGCCTCGAGCGCCGGACAATGCCAGGAAATATTGGCTAACATCCACGAAGAACGCCCTAATTAATTTGTTTCCTATTCCTTGGCCCATAAGATCCTACCAGGCCATCTTCAACCCCGCCAGACTATCTGGGCCTCTTGTTGTGCTTGTTATGGAACAATTAATATAATATTTTGGGAAAGTTGTCCCTGAGCCCCGGGTAGCACAAGGAACCGTGGGCTAACACCCACGAAAAACTGCCCATATCGCCTGTTACCTATTTCTTGGCCCATAAAATCCTACCAGGCGATCTCTAATCCTACCAGGATACCTAGGCCACTTGTTGGGCTCGTTACAGACCCCTCAGTATAATGTTTTGGAAAAATTATCCCTGATCCCCTGGCAACGCCAGGAACCGTGGGCTAACACCCATGAAAAACTTCCCAAATCTCTTGTTTCATGTTCCTTGGCCAATAAAATCTAACCTTGCCATATCCAACACCGCCGAGACACTTGAGACTCTTGCCGTGCTTGTTACGGATGAATTGGTATAATTTTATGGAAAATTAGCTTTCAGCCCCAGGCAGTGTCTTGAACCGCGGGCTAACACCCACCAAAAACTTCTAAAATCGCTTGTTTCCATTTCCTTGGTCCATAAAATCCTACCAGGACATCTCCAACCCCACCAAACCACTGGACTTCTTGTCGGGCTCTTTGCAGACCCCTCAGTATATTTTTTTGGGAAAGTTGGCACCGAGCCCCGGGTAGCGCCAGTAACCGTGGGCTAACATCCACAAAAAACTGCCCAAACCACCTGTTTTCAAATCCTTGGCCTATAAAATCCTACCAGGCCATCTCAACCCCGCCGAGACACCTGGGCCTTTTCTCAGGCTCGTTATTGACCCCTCGGTATAATGTTTTGGGATAGTTGGCCCCGAGCCATATGCAGCGCCAGGAACCGTGGGAAAACACCCATGAAAAACTACCAAAATTGATTGTTTCCCGTTCCCTAGCCCATAAACTCCTACCATACCATCTCCAAACCTACTGGGCGACCTATGCCTCTTGCCGAGCTCATTACGAATACCTCGATATAATTTTTTTGAAAAGTTGGCCCTGAGCCCCATGCAGCGCCAAGAACCGTAGGCTAACACCCACAAAAAGGCCATAATCGCCTTTTTCTTTTCCTTGGCCCATAAAGTCCTATCAGGCCATCTCCAACCCCGTCGAGACACTTGGGCCTCCTTCTGAGCTCATCACGGATCCCTTGGTATAATTTTTCAAGAAAGTTTTCCCCAAGCCTTGGGCAGTGCCAGGAACCGTGGGCTAACGCCCACGAAAAACTACCCAAAATGTCAGTTTCCTGTTCCTTGGACCACAAAATCCTACCAGACCATCTCTAACCCCATCAGGTAATCTGTGCCTCTTAACAGACTCATTATAGACCACTCAGTATAATATTTTGGGAAAGTTGGCCACGAGTCCCGGAAAGCACCAGGAACCATGGGCTAACACCCACGAAAACAACCCAAATCATTTATTTCTTGTTTCTTGGCCTATAAAATTTTACCAAGCCATCTCCAACCCCTCCGGGCCACCTGGGCCTCTTGATGGGATTGTTATGGAACCCTCGGTATAAATTTTCAAGAAAGTTGGCCCCGATCCCCGGCAGAGCCAGGGATCGTAGGCTAACACCGACGAAAAACTACCCAAATTGCCTGTTTCTTTTTCATTAGCCAATTAAATCCTACTAGGCCATCTTGATCCCAGCCAGGAAACCTGGGCCTCTTTTCAGGCTCATTACGGATCCCTCGATATAATATTTTGGGAAAGTTGTCCCTGAGCCCCGGACAACACCTTGAATCGTGGGCTAATACCCATGAAAAATTGTCAAAATCACATATTTCTTGTTCCTTGGCACATGAAATCCTACCATGCCATCTTAAACCCCGCCGAGCCTCCTGGGCCTTTTGCTGGGTATATTTTTTTAAGAAATGTTGCCTCGAGCCCCGGGCAGCGCCAGGAACCGTAGGCTAACACCCATGAAAAACTACCCAAATTACTTGTTTCTTGTCCTTGGCCCATAAAATCCTACCAGGACATCTCCAACCCCTATGAGCCATCTAGGCCACTTGTTGGGCTCGTTACGGACCCTTCGGTATAGATTTTTTTAAAAGTTGGCCCCGAGCCTTGTCAACTCTAGGTGTCATGGACTAACACCCACGAAAAACTTACCAAATCGTCTGTTTTCTGTTTATTGACCCATAAAATCCTACTAGGACATCTCCAACCCCGCCGAGTCACCAGGGCATCTCTCTGGGCTTGTAACGGACCCCTCGATATAATTTTTCTTGAATGTTAGCCCCAAGCCCTGGGCATCACCAGGAACGGTGGGCTAATACCCATGAAACACTACTGATATCACTTATTTCCTATTCCTTAGCCTATAAAATCCTACCAGGCATCTCTAACACTGTTGGGCTACCTGGGCCTCTTGTCGGGCTTATTGCGGACACCTCAGTAAAATATTATGAAAAAGTTGGCCCCGAGCCGTGGGCAACGTCTGGAACCGTGTGATAACACCCACGAAAATCTGCCCAAAATGTCTGTTTCATGTTCTTTGGCCCATAAAATCTTACTAGGCTATCTCCGACCCCGCCGGGCTAACTGGGCCTCCTGTCGGGCTCGTTACGGACTCCTCAATATAATTTTTAAATAAAGTTGGGCCCGAGCCCCGGGCAACGCTAGGAACCGTGGGCTAACACCCACGAAAATTTATCCAAATCACCTATTTCCTGTTCCTTGGCCCATAAAATCCTACTAGGACATCTCTAACTCCTCCGGGCCACCTGGGCCTCTTGCCACGCTAGTTATGGAGCCCTTAGTATAATTTTTCAGTAAAGTTGGCCTGATCCCTAGGCAACACTAGGAACCGTGGGCTAATACCCACAAAAAAACTACCTAAATCGCCTATTTACTTTTCCTTAGATCCATAAAATCCTACCCGGCCATATCCAACCCCGTCGGGACACTTGGGCCTCTTGTCGGGCTCGTTACGGACCCCTCGATATAATTTTTCAAGAATGTTGGCCTTGAGCCCCCGGGCAACGCCAACAACCGTGGGCTAACACCGATGAAAAACTGCTGAAATCGTTTGTTTCTTATTCCTTGGCCCATAAATTCTTACGAAGCTATCTCCAACCCCGCCGGGCCACCTGGGCCTCTTGTCAGGCTCATTACGGACCCCTTAAAATAATTTTTTGGGACAATTGGCCCCGAGCCTTGGGCAGCGCTAGGAATCATGGGCTAACACCCACGAAAAACTACTCAAATCATTTGTTTCCTGTTCCTTAGCCTATAAAATCCTACTAGAACATCTCCAACACCGTCTATCCACCTGGGACTCTTTATGGGCTTGTTACGGAGCCCTCGATATAAATTTTTGGGAAAGTTGTCCTCGAGCCCCAGGCAGTGCTAGGAACCATAGGTTAACACCCACGAAACATTGCTCAAATCGCCTGTTTCCTGTTCCTTGGCCCATAAAAACTCTTCAAGGCCATCTCCAACCCCACTGGGGCACTTGGCCTCTTTTTAGGCTCGTTATGGAACCTTCGATATAAATATTTTGGAAAGTTGGCGATGAGCCTTGGGCAGCGCCAAGAAACGTGGGCTGACACCCATGAAAAATTAGCCAAATCATCTATTTCTTGTTCCTTAGCTCATAAAATCCTACCAGGCCATCTCCAACCCCGTCGGTCCACCTGGGTCTCTTGTCGGGCTTGTTACAGACCCCTAGGTATAATATTTCAGGAAAGTTAGCTCCGGTCAGCGCCGGGAACAAGGGGCTAACACCCATAAAAAACTATCAAAATCCTTTGTTTCCTATTTATTTGACCATATTTCCTACCAATCAATATCCAACCCTGTCGGGCCACCTGGGCTTCTGTCTTGGCTTATTATGGACCTATCGGTATAATATTTCGATAAAGTTGGCCCCTAGCCTCGGACAGCGCCAGGAACCGTGGGCTAACGCCCATGAAAAATTGCCCAAATCGCATGTTTCCTATTCCTTGGCCCATAAAATCCTACCAGCCCATCGCCAACCCCTCCGGGCCATCTAGGCCTCTTTTCAGGCTCATTATGAACCCTTAGGAATAATGTTTTGTAAAAGTTATCCCTGAGCACCGGGCATCGCCAGGAACTGTGGGCTAACACCCATGAAAAATTGCCTAAATTGACTATCTCCTTTTCCGTAGTCCATAAAATCCTACCAGTCAAACTACAACCCCGCTGGGACACCTGGTCCTCTTACCGGGCTTGTTACGGACCCTTCGATATAATATTTTGGGAAATTTGGCTTTGAGCCCCAGGCAACACCATAAACTGTGAGCTAACACCTACGAAAAAGTGCCCAAATTGCCTATTTCTTATTCCTTAGCCCATAAAACCCTACTAGGCCATCTCCAACCCTGTAGGGCTACCTGGGCCTCTTTTTGGGCTTCTTACGGACCCCTCGGTATAATATTTTGGGAAAATTGGCCCCTAGCTCTGGGCAGCGCCAGGAACCGTGGGCTAACAACCACAAAAAATTGCTGAAATCGCTTATTTCCCATTCCTTGGCCCATAAAATCCTACCATGCCATATCCAACCCTATTGGGCCACCTGGGCCTCTTTCTGGGCTCTTTACGGAACCATCGGTATAATTTCTTGGGAATATTGGTCCTGAGCCTCGAGCAGTGCCAAGAACTGTGGACTAAAACCCATGAAAAACTGCCTATATCGCCTATTTATTGTTCCTTCGCCCAAAAAATCCTACCAGGCCATCACAGACCCCGCAAGGCTACCTGGGACTCTTTAGGAACTCATTACGGATCCCTAGGTATAATATTTTGAGAAAGTTGGGCCCGAGCCCCGGGCAGCGCCAGGAACCAAGGGCTAACACCTACGAAAAACTGTCTAAATTGCCTATTTCCTGTTCCTTGGCCCATAAAATCCTATGAGTCCATCTTCAACCCTACCGAGCCACCTTGGCCTCTTTCCAGGCTCGTTATGGACCCCTCAGTAAAATATTACAAGAATGTTGGCCCTGAGCCCCGAGAAGATCCAGGAACCGTGGGCTAACACCCATGAAAAACTACCCAAATCGCTTGTTTCCTACTCGTTGGCCCATTAAATCCTACCAGACCATCTCAGACCCCTCTAGGATACCTGGGCCTTTTACCGGGCTCTTTACGGACCCCTTGGTATATATATTTTGGGAAAGTTGGCCCTGAGCCCTGGGCAGTGCCAGAAACCGTGGACTAAATAACATGAAAAATCGTTAAAATTGCTTGTTTCCTATTCCTTTGCCCATAAAATCCTACCAGGCGATCTTAGACCCCGCAAGGCCACCTGGGCCTTTTTTCTGGCTTGTTACAGACCCCTCGGTATATTTTTTTGGGAAATTTATCCCTGAGCCTCGGGCATTGCCAGGAAGCGTATGCTAACACACACGAAAAACTTTCCAAATTGCTTGTTTCCTGTTCCTTGGCTCATAAAGTTCTACTAGACCATCTCCAACTCCATTGGGCCACTTGGGCCTCTTGCTAGGTTCGTTAAGGAACCCTCAGTATTTTTTTGGAAAAGTTGGCCCCGAGCCTCGGGCAATGTCAGAACCGCGGGCTAACATCCTCGAAAAACAACCTAAATCACCTATTTCCTATTCCTTGGCCCATAAAATCCTATCAGGCCATCTCTAACCCCACCGGGCTAACTAAGCCTCTTTCTGGGCTCGTTATGGAACTCTCGGTATAATTTTTTAAGAAAATTGGCCCAAGCCCAGTACAGCGCCACGAACCGTGGGCTAAGACCCATGAAAAATATTCAATTCATCTTTTTCTTGTTTCTTAGCCCATAAAATCTTACCAAGATATCTCCAACCCTGCCAGGCACCTGGGACTCTTGGTTGGCTCGTTACGGACCCCTCAGTATAATATTTCATGAAAGTTGGTCTCTATCCCCCAGCAGCGCCAGGAACTGTGGGCTAACACCCATGAAAAAATTATCTAAATCGCCTGTTTTCTATTACTTAGCCCATAAAATACTACATTGCCATATCGAACCCCGCCCGGCCACCTGGGCCTCTTGTCGTGCTCGTTATGGACCAATTGGTATAATGTTTTAAGAAAGTTGGACCCGAGCGTCGGGCAGCGCCAGGGACCATGGGCTAACACCCATGAAAAACTGCCCAAATCGCATGTTTCCTGTTCCTTGGCCCATAAAATCCTCACTTGAAATATCCAACCCCACGGGCCACTTGGGCGTCTTTCTAGGATTGTTATGGACCCCTCGGTATAATTTTTTGGGAAATTTGGCCCAAAGGCCCGGACAATGCCAAGAATCGTGGGCTAACACCCACGAAAAATTACCCAAATCGCTTGTTTCCTAATCCTTAGATAATTAAATCCTACCAGGTCATCTCCAACTCCATCAGGACATCTTGGTCCCTTGTCGGGCTCGTTATGGACCCCTCGGTATAATTATTTGGTAAAGTTGGCCCCGAGCCTCGGGCAGCGCCAGGAACCGTGGGCTAACACCCACAAAATATTACCCAAGCCACCTATTATTTGTTCCTTGTCCCATAAAATCCTACCAGGTCATATCCAACCCCTCTTGCCTGTCTCATTACGGACCGCTCAGTATAATATTTCAAGAAAGTTGGCCCCGAGCCTCGGGCAGCGCCAGGAACCATGGGCTAATACCCACGAAAAATTACCCAAATTGCATGTTTCCTATTCCTTAGCCCAAAAAATCCTACCAGGCCATATCCGACCCCACCAGGCAACCTAAGCCTCTTGCAGAGCTCGTTACGGACCACTCAAATTTTTTTTATGGTAAAGTTGGCCTCGAGCTCTGGGCAGCGCCAAGAACTATGGGCTAACACCCACGAAAAACTGCCCAAATCACCTATTTGTTGTTCCTTGTCCCATAAAATCCTACCAGGCTATCTCTAACCCCACTGGGACACCTGGGCCTCTTACCAGGCTTGTTACAAACCCTTCGGTATAATATTTTGAGAAAGTTGGCCCCAAACCCCGGCCAGCGTCAAGAATCGTGGGCTAACACCCAAGAAAAACTATCCAAATTGTCGTTTTCCTGTTCCTTGACCCATAAAATTGTATCTGACACTCTCAAACCCCGTCGGTCCACTTGGGCCTCTTCTCAGGCTCATTACGGACCCCTCGGTATAATGTTTTGGGAAAGTTGGCCCCGATCCTCGGGCAGCACCAGGAACCATGGGCTAACACCCAAGAAAAACTCCCTAAATCGCCTATTTTTTATTCTTTGCCTATAAAATCCTACCAGGCCATGTCCACCCCGCCAAGCCACTTGGGCCTCTTGTTGGGCTCGTTACGGACCCTTCAGTATAATAATTTGGATATGTTAGACTCGAGCCCCGTGCAACGTAAGGAACCGTGGGCTAACACCCGTAAAAAATTGCCCAAATCGCCTATTTCCTGTTCCTTGGACCATAAATTCCTATAAGGCCATCTCAAACCCTTCCAGAAAATCTAGGCCTTTTGCCAGGCTTGTTACGGACCTCTCGATATATTTTTTTGGGAAAGTTGGCCCCGAGCCTCAAAAGGCGCAAGGAACTGTGGGCTAACATCCACAAAAATATGTCGAAATCACCCATTTCCTATTCCTTGGTCCATAAAATCCTACCTGACAATCTCCAACCACACAGGGCCACTTGGGCCTCTTTTCAGGCTCATTACAGACTCCTTAGTATAATTTTTTAGGAAAGTTAGCTCCGAGCCCCGGACAACGTAAAGAACCGTGAACTAACACCCATGAAAATCTACCTAAATTGTGTGTTTCCTATTTGTTTGCCCATAAAATCCTATCAGACCCTCTCAAACTCCACCAGGCCACCTGGGCCTCTTGTCGGGCTCATTACGGACCCTCGGTATAATTTTTTAGGAAAGTTGGCCCCGAGCCACGGACATCACCTGGAACCATGGGCTAACACCCAAGAAAAACTCCCCAAATTGCATGTTTCCTATTCTTTGGCCTATAAAATCCTACTAGGTCATCTCCACCTCATCTGGACACTTGGACCTCCTGCTGGGATCGTTACAAACCTCTTGGTATGATATTTTTTGAAAGTTGGCCCCGAGCCCCGAGTAGCACAAGGAACTGTGGGCTAACACCCACGAAAAATTGCCTAAATCACCTTTTTCATGTTCCTTGGCAGATAAAATCCTATCAGGCCATCTCCAAACCTACCGGGCCACCTAGACCTCTTGTCGGGCTTGTTACGGACCCCTCGGTATAATTTTTTGGGAAATTTGGCCCCGAGCCTTAGACGACGCAAAACATTGTGGGCTAACACCCACGAAAATATGTCGAAATCGCATTTTTCCTATTCTTTGGCCCAAAAAATCCTACCAAGCCATCTCTAACCCCACCGAGCCACCGGAGCCTCTTTCTGGGCTCGTTACAGACCTCTCGATATATTATTTCGAGATAATTGGCCCCGAGACCCAGGCAGCGCTAGGAACCGTGGGCTAATATCCATGAAAAATATCTAAAATCGCTTGTTTCTCATTCCTTGGCCCATAAACTCTTACTCGACCATCTCCAACCAAGTCGGTCCACCTAGACCTTTTGTCGGGCTCATTACGAACCTCTCGGTATAATTCTTTAGGAAAGGTTGCCTCGAGTCCCGTTCACCTTTTTCCTATTTCTTGGCCCATAATATCCTATCAGGCCATCTCCAACCCTGCCATGCCACCTGGGCCTCTTTCCAAGCTCATTATGGACACCTCGGTATAAGTTTTTGGGAAAGTTGACCCCAAGCTCTGGACAGCGCCAGGAACCATGGGCTAACACCCACGAAAAACTGTCGAAATTGCTTATTTCATGTTTTTTTGCCCATAAAATCCTACCAGGCCATCTCTAACCCCACCGAGATACTTGGGCCTTTTGTCAGACTCGTTACAAATCCTTCGATATAATATTTCAGGAAAGTTGGGCTCGAGGCCCGGCCAGCATCAAAAACCATGGGCTAACACCCGAGAAAAACTGCCCAAATCACCTGTTTCCTGTTCCTTGGCCTATAAAATCATATTAGACCCTCTCAAACCCCGTTGGGCCACCTGGGCCTCTTGTCGGGCTCATTACGGATACCTCAGTATAATTTGATAGGATAGTTGGCCCCGAGCCTCGGGCAGCACCAGGGACCATGGGCTAACACCCAAGAAAAACTCCCTAAATTGCATGTTTCCTATTCCTTGGCCTATAAAATCCTACCAGGCCATCTCCACCCTGTCGGGATTCCTGGGCCTCTTGTTGGCCTCATTACAGACCCTTCAGTATAATATGTTGTGAAAGTTAGACCCAAGCCCCGGGCAGCATAAGGAACCATGGGCAACCTGGGCCTCTTGTTGGGCTGGTTACGGACCCTTCTATATAATTTTTTTGGAAAGTTGGTCTCGAGCCTCAGACAACACAAGGAACTGTGGGCTAACACCCATGAAAATATGTTAAAATCGTTTGTTTCCTGTTCCTTGACCCATAAAATCCTACCTTGCCATCTCCAACCCCGCCGGACCACCTGGTCCTCTTGATAGACTCGTTAGAGACCCCTCTGTATAATTATGCAGGAATTTCTACCTCGAGTCCCGAGCAGCGCCAACAATTGTGGGCTAACACCCATGAAAAACTGCCCAATTGCATGTTTCCTACTCCTTGGCCCACAAAATCCTACTTGGCCAAATCCAACCCCGCTGGGCCATCTGGGCCTCTTGCCATACTCGTTACGGACCAATCCATATAAATTTTTGGGAAAGTTGGCCCGAGCCCCGGGCAACGCCCTGAACTGTGGGCTAACACCCATGAAATAATGCCCAAATTGCTTGTTTCCTATTCCTTGGCCCATAAAATCCTACCAGACTATATGCAACCCTGCCGAACCACTTGGGACTTTTTCCAGGCTCGTTACAGACCCGTCGATATAGTTTTTCAAAAAATTTGACCTCGTGCCCTGCCAACGTCAGGAACCGTGGGCTAAGACCTTCGAAAAACTTTCCAAAGTGCTTGTTTCCTGCTCCTTGGCCCATAAAATCATACCAGACCATATTCAATCCCACAAGGACACCTGGGACTCTTACCGGGCTCATTACGGGCCCCTCAGTATAATTTTTCTTAAAAGTTAGGCTCGAGACCCGGACAGCTCCACGAATGGTGGGCTAACACCCATGAAAAACTACCCAAATTATGTGTTTTCATTTCCTTGGCCCACAAAATCCTACCCGACCATATCCAATCCCGCCAGGCCACCTGGGTCTCTTGTTGGGCATGTTACACACCCCTGGGTATAATTTTTCAAGAAAGTTAGCCCCAAGCCACGGGCAGCGCCAGGATACGTGGGCTAACACCCATAAAAAACTGTCCAAATTGCTTATTTCCATTTACTTTGATCATAAAATCCTACCAATCCATCTCTAACCCCACTAAGCCACCTGAGCCTCTTGCACTGATCGTTACGGACCCTTCAATATAATGTTTTAGGAAAGTTGGACCTAAGCCCCGGACAGGGCTAGGAACCGTGGGCTAACACCCACGAAACACAGTCGAAATTGTCTGTTTCTTGTTCCTTGGCCCATAAAATCCTATCAGGCCATCTCTAACCCTTCCGAGACACCTAGGCCTCTTTATAGGGTCGTTACAGACCCCTCGGTATAATTTTTCAGGAAAGTCGGCCCTGAGCTTCGGGAAACGCCAGGAACTGTGGGCTAATACCTACAAAATATTTCCCAAATTGCCTGTTTCCTGTTCCTTGGCCCAAAAATTCCTACCAAGCCATCTCTGACCCCGCCGGGCCACCTGGGCCTCTTGTCGGGATCCTTACGGAACCCTCGATATAATATTGAGGGATAATATTCCTCGAGCCCTGGGCAGTGCCAGGAACCGTGGGATCACACCCATGAAAAACTATCGAAATTATCTTTTTCCTATTCCTTAACCCATAAACTCCTACAAGACCATATCTAACCTAGTCGGGCCACCTTGACCTCTTGTCAGGATCGTTACGAACCCCTAGGTATAATATTTTTGAAAAGTTAACCTGAGCCACATGCAGCGCCAGGAACCGTGCGCTAACGCCCACAAAAAACTACCAAAATCATTTTTTTTCTTGTTCCTTGGCCCATAAAATCCTACCTGGACATCTCAATCCCCGTTGGACCACCTGGGCCTCTTTTCGAGCTCGTTATGGATTCCTCAATATAATTTTTTGGGAAAGTTGTCCCCGAGCCCCGGGCAGCGCCAGGAACCGTAGGCTAACACTCACAAAATATTGCCCAAATCGCCTATTT
>JBCEWC010015930.1:0-13420 GCA_038996855.1 Solanum aculeatissimum | reverse complement strand
ATTACAAATGGAGGAGGAGGGGTTAATTTATAACCCCCAAAACTCCTCCCTAATTTTCCACCCACCGATGTGGGACAAAGAATTAAGCCAAAAGTAAACAACTAATAGTGTTGATAAAAACTTAAAAGGTAAAGTTGTTGGGGGATGAGCCTCTTTATTGTAGTTCTGATGCATTTAGTGTTGAATCAGATATAGATAATGAGTTAGAGGCAAGAAGGACTAGTAGAAGGATAATTTTTGATAAATTTGCTTAAAAAATAGTATGACAGTTGAGGATGGTTTCTGAAGATGTAAAAGAGTTCAGAGAGGTTATTACAAAATATTCACGTCAAAATATTGTCCAGTTAGAAAGTATGTCAATGAGCCTAGAAAAGTTAGGATTAGGTGTAGAGAAAACTGCACATGGCTGTTGTATGCAAGTCTTGATAAGGCAAGAGTGATTTTTTTAATTAAAACCTACATTCCTAAACACAAATGTGTCAGGACCACTAGAAATTACATGTGCAATGCTAAGTTCTTGGCTAAACATTACAAGGATAGAATTGTTGAACAACCAAATATTAGGATATTCAAATTTCAGCAGTTGATCAGAAAATAGCTGAAAATTCATGTTGAAAATATCACTGCAAGGAGAGTTAGAGGAAAAATACTGAAAGGCATTATGAGTGATCATGTGTTAGAGTTTGGAAGAATATTTGATTATAGAGATGAAATGTTAAGGACCAATCCTGGCCGTGCTTGTGTTGTGAAGGTTGATGATTATGAGCGAAGTGTTAGACTGATATTTCAGAGTTTTTATATTTGTTTTGATGCTTTGAAAAAATCTTTTCTAGGTGATTGTAGAAAATATTTTGGTTTAGATAGTTATTTTTTGAAGGGAGTAACTAAAGGACAATTATTGTGTGTTATGGCTAAAGATAGAAATAATCAGATGTTACCTATTGCTTGGGCTGTAGTAGAGTATGCAATAAGAACACTTGGACATGATTTTTGAATCTACTGAGACATGATTTAAAATTGGGAAATGACAGAAATTACACAATTATATCATATATGCAAAAGGTATGATGTCTTATTGTACTTTTTTTTATTAATTTTTTGTATTCAATATTTTTAATAATTGTAACTTAATATTTTTAGGGACTTCAATCAAACATTATTGGATCTTTTATTAGAGGTGGAGCATAGAATGTGTGAAAGACACATCCTTGCCAATTGAACAAAAACTTGGAAAGGTCTTCAAAGAATGAATCAGTTCTGGAAATGTGCAAGAAACACATTTGAAGGAGAACTGAAGGCAAATTTGGCACAAATGAAATTGTTAGGTAATAAGAAAATTGTTGAGGATTTACTTTATTACAAGGTGGCAAACTTGGTGTAAAATGTATTTTAGAATAGATGTTAAGTGTGATAGCATAGACAATAATATGTGTGAGAGTTTCAATGCTTGTATCTTTAAGTCCAAGACATAAAATCATAATCACCATGCTTAAAGAGATAAGAGTGAAAGTAATGACTAGAGTAGGTCAAATAAATTAGTTTGCAAATACATGGTTGACCAATATATCTCCAATGACATTGAGGGTACTAGAAAATAATATAGAGAAATAAATAAAATGTAATATTGAGTTCAATAGGGAGAGAGAATTTGAAGTTATTGATGGACCATATCAACATACTGTTGATGTGAGAAATAAAACATGCAGTTGTAGGGCGTAGATTTTTAAGAGAATACCTTGCCCACATGCTATTTCTTTCATGTTTTATAAGAAATGAGAACCAATTGACTTTGTTGATAGCTGCTACAGTAAGGAGACTTATCTGATAACCTACTGTCATTTCCTCCAACCAACCACCAATATGAAAATGTGGCTGACTCCACAAACCCTCATGTTGAACCACCAATTGTTAAGCCAATGTCAGTCAGGCCAAAAAAAGTCAGGGAAAAAGAGGCAGAAGAAAGAAAGAAATGTGACAATTTGTCAAGAAAAGGAGTTTTCATGACTTGTACCTATCGACATGGTAAAAATCATAACAAAAGAGATTGTCCTTTTAAAAACGTGTATTTATAAATTTTGTGACTATTTTTTAACTTATAATTGTTTAACCATAACAAGTACATATGTCTGTTTTTAAAATTTGTAAGATTCTGCTAATCCAAACAATGTTGCTAGCCAAACGAATGTTGTTGGCCCAAGCAATGTTGTTAGTCCAAGCAATGTTGCTAGCCAAAGCAATGCTAATAGCCCAAGTAATGTTGTTTTTGAACCTTCAGGGGCAAGGGGAAGGCTAATAAAACACACTAGTACTTTTGAAGGCCTAAGCAATTTTACAGGCCCAAGAAATATTGCTAGCCAAAGCAATGCCGCTAGACAAAGCAATGTTGAAGCATCTCCTAGAGCAAGGGGAAGACCAAGAAAGCAAACTAGTACTACTGAAGCATCTCCTAGAGCCTGGGGAAGGTAAAAAAAGTCAACACCTACTTCTGAAGTTGTTAAAGATCATGTAAGAGGCAGAGGAAGACCAACAAAGACACATGTTGATGGAATGAGAATGCCAATGCCAATGCCCAAAAAGACTGTATTTGCTGAGTGGTTTGAAAGTTCAACTAGTTATCAAACACCCAGTGTACCTACTCTACATATTGCTTCTCAATCTAGTGCAAGAAGCTCAAATGCACCAACTCCATCTAATGCATCTGTTAAAGCACCTACTAAAAGGTCTAGGACAGTTGGGATGAGTGTGTTTGTTGCTGAAGACGAGTTTACAACATATAATGTAAGTATTGAAATTAAAGTAAACTTTTAAGTTCTCAATATAGTTTACTAATTATCTTTCTTTGTCTACAGTATGGTCTGGCAAGTGGTAGGATAATAGAGACTGGTTCAAAAAAGTCTATTAGGTCATCTGCTATTATTGGAACCTTGGTTACAAATCAAGAACTGGAATAAGGTGGGGGGGTAAAACAATAGTTACTATATCACAACTTGAAGAGATAAGAATGAACGAAAGGAAAAAGAAGTCTTCTTCCTGATCCAAGGATCCATAAAAATGATGCTAAAATGTTGATAGTTTTTGAGAATATGAAAAGATAGTAATTTTTTGATACTGTTAAGATGTTAATAGTTGTGTTGACAAACAAGCTAATGCAATTTAATATAGTTGTGTTTTGTGAAGTCATGTACTTATGTTGATGTAAAAATAACTTTTTGGTACATAAACTTATCTTGATGCACTTATTTTATTTGAAGAAATGTTTCATTTTATCAATTTATGATATGTGAGTCAATTCAATAATTTTGTACTCTCACATTCATACCACTAGGCTTTCAATTGATATAACTTAACCACAAACAACACATGAAATGTCATTCAATAAAATCAAATTCTTCAACTTCAAACATACAACAACTCCTATGGCAGTTGATCATGACAAGTCTTTAAATTTTCAACTTGCAGTAACCAATTGATCCATATAGAAACACACATTAAGAGAAACATAATAAAAATTCTATTAAAGCTACAATACTTGGTCCATTTCTTCTTCACTTCTATCGGCTTCTCTAATGTATTTTTCATCGGCTCAAACTCCGCTTCCTTGTCCTTCTTCACATTTGAGGCAAATTCATCTTCAATCTCCATCACAGTTGAATTCTCCATCATTCCACTATCATTGTAAAAAATATATATTTTTCATCCTCGCCTTTGACGCTAGTTGTCCATTCATCTCCTTTAGTTTCTTCACCAATTTTGGAATAATGAACTTACATCTTTCATCAATCAAATCATTCCTCCATCGAAAAAAATTATATTTTTTCGCATCATAATATGGGCAAGACCAAAATCTTCTTTCGGGGTTGTTATCGGACCAAGAAGTCTTCAAAGGGAGCAAAAGACCATGACTGCATCACACCTCAACAAACAACATTGGATCTTCATTGTCTATACAAATCTTATTCAAATCCAATTTTATCTCTTCCATGGCTAACTCTAATATTTATATAGAAAAATTATAATCCCTAAACATGAAATAGAAACAATTTTTTCTTAAAAAAAAAGTTCAAAGCTTACCTATTCAATTCTCTTCAATTATGCACCCATTTAATTAAACAACAATGGAGATTTTTCAACTCATCAGTGAAAGAGTAAAAGGTTGTAAAATAACAACTATTACATTATTAAATAAAAATAATACTAATAAAAACATATGTGCACTGCTATGTGGTAAATAGAGATAGATTTGAATAATTTTAAGGCCACCCTCACGTGCCTCATATAAGTGTGGTCACTTGTTGGTCCAACAAAGATGATAATATCTATAATAATACATTAAATATAAGTCTAGAGGTGTCATAAGACCATCACAAAATTGATATGTGTAACAATAATTTCTCCCATAATTCAGGTGTGTTTTGAACCCTTTTTCCAATTAAACAACTAAAATAATTTTCATATTGATAAATAAAATTTTTACAATCACATCCAAAATAATGTATTGTAAAGAAATGGACAATATCTTGTTAATTAGAATTAGTCACTACTTTTATAAAAATAATATCATTAGGAAAAGTTAAATGTTTAATTTTTTTAACATTTAATGTCTTTTAAGAATACTACGCCAAAAACAAGTAATATGTAAGAATAAAAAATGCAAATTCAAATTATCATTATTTTTAATTTATGTGTTTATATTTAAGGCTTCTTACTGAGATTTGATGTCAAATCACTAATTTTATTGAAATGTGTTTGTACTATCTTCTCTTTGTATCGTCTTATTCATGAAATTTTCAAACATCAACACAAAAGCTATTTCTTTTTTCCTTTTGCTTTAATAGATCAAGATTTGTTAATGTGTTGTGCAATTTTCTTTGGATGGGGACACTAAATCAGTCACAAAGTTAAATCTGAAATTTATTGTCCTTCATATTGATATTTGGCAAAATTAAAAATTTATCTATTGTGAGCATGACAAATTAATGTAACGCTATGGGATACCACCACCACATCCAAAGTTGATTCAACTCTATATTAGACAATCGTTTGATTGCATAGAGTGCGTGTTTTCATTATTTCTGACCAATCTTTCCTTTTCACTTCAAATTTTTGGATGGCCTTGCAACTTGGAGACTCAGTTATATATGAGTTCAGGTGACCATTCAATTTACCTTTAGTAGAGTTTTCCTGCAACAACATCTTCTATTCCAGTGTTCAAATGACTCAATTTAAGGCATTGTATTGTAGGTGATGTACAAAGAGGACGAGTATTGTAACACCTCCAAATTTATCTCACCTAACTAAGTATGTACCCAGAGAAAACTGAGAGAATGTCTGAAAAAAGTGGCTGAAAGAAAATCCACGAGGGTCATCTACAACTCGTAAAGAGATCTACAATCTATAGAAGGGACTTCGTAAAACCCCAGATGACTTGGCAAAATTTTCTAAGTCTGAGGTCCACATACGAGATAACATACAACCCCTAAAATTATTCATGGCCCGTAGATTTATTTCGTGAACTGGAGATCCAAAAATTAACTTTTCAATATATTTGGTATGAGTTATCAAACGACCCGTGAAAGCTTCTATGATCCGTAAGAAAAGGTTTCGTGTCAAATTTCAGTAGCTCAAAACTTTGGACACTCTATTTACGAGAGGTCATCTATAGCCCGCAGACTTTTCTACGACCCGTAAAGGGGGTCTCGTAGACCAAGTCAACAATTTTTAAGAGAGGTATTTTTATCTATTCCTATCGTTTTTAACCAAACCCTTGAACGTTTTAGACTTAATCAAAGTCCTAAAATAGAACCCTAAGAGCATTTTCATCATTCTTCACGCTTAGGGATTTCCTAAGAACACTAGAGGAGGGAGAAGTGCAAGAGTGGCACTTTCAAAACACGAGGATCGATTGAAATCCAATTATTTCTTCTATTTTCAAATATGTAAGGCTAAATTAAAATTTGGAGTTTGTTCCCTCATGTGCCCCTATTGATGATGATAGCTAGGTTTTGAATGTTTTAAGTCTCCAAGCATGATTCTATGAATTTTTTCTTATCAATTTGATGCATTCTATGTATTTTCATAAGTTGATGATCATCATAAACCTGATTTTGCTGATTTAATGCTTTTCATAAACTATTTCAAAAATCTTAGATAATTTCATAAAAGATTGCATGAATGAACCTAGGGATCGAGTTTAGAGCCTTGATTTGAGAATATTGATGGTGATTGTGATTAAGTATGATGATAGGTCGATAGAACTTGATGGTCCTGTGAGTCTGCATAATTGAACCCTAAAGATTGGTCTAAATTGATAGACTGACTTGATAGAATTGATGAATTAAAAGAGTTTATTAAGAGACTCAACGATTTGTTGATTGGGGTGGTTGAGGTCTTATGAGCGATGAATCTTGGGAGGAGTATCGAGCACCCAGTCGAGTGAGAGTAAGTCCAACTTGAACTCCATAACTACGCCGCCAAGCGTAGGAGAGGATTGAAACGATTGAGTTGGATGTTTCTTCTTGATAGATCCCTGAAAAAATAAAGGACTCGTTTGATTTGATTCGATCCATTATAGATCAATTCGTTCTTTAACCTGACAGGTACTGAACGGTTGTGGCAGCATCAACGAGATTGTCGTACAATCACGGACTCATAAGTGATTGTTGTCGGATAAGAGAAACTTTTATATAGGTTCCATACTAATAGTACCCTGACTTGATTGGATCGAATTGGTTGGAATTGTATTGATTGGTCATTGTCTACCCATTACGCTTGCTTTAGATAGACCTTGGACATTTTTATTTAGCATTTTTGAGTTATTGTTATTCTACCTATATCTGTTTCACTCAGCTCTTTTACATACTCGTACATTTCACGTACTGACGTCCATTTGGGTCTGCATCTTTTCATGATGCAGAGACAGGTACTAGAGATCATCAACAAGCGCTCCATTGAAGATCTTCTCCTTATTCCAGCTGATTGGTGAGCCCTCCTCGAGTTCGGGGGATGCATACCATTTCATCTAACTTTAGAGTCGGCCTTTTATACTTGTTTATTTTTCTTGCTTGAGGTAGCCATGAGTCTGTCATGGCACCATCTAGACAACTTAGATAGAAGCTTCATAGACTAGATTTGGGATTGATGACTTGGATATGGTCTAACTAGTTTCTTTCATACTAGTCCTGATGATTAATGAATCTGATGAGGCTAAGTGGTTAACTTGGGGATTAGCAATAGTCTCTAAGTGTCGGCCACGTCTACGGTACCCTCCCCGAGCATGACAAGTATTTTTTTTTGCTTCTTTCTCGACGATGATCGGCGAAATTTGGTGTCTACGCTTTGCTAGTTGTGAGAAACTTACCTATATATATATATCATATTTTAAAAACTTACTTATTTGCCCTTAAACTATGTGAAATGAACAAAAATATTCTTTGTTTATAGTTTGGTCTAAAAGTATCCTACTTTGATTCAAAAATGCCCTTATTGTTATTTAATGGGTCAAAAATATTCTTTTTTCAAATAAATTTGTTATTCATTTACTTTTTGAACACATTTTTTTTCTAATAATATTATTTTATTAGCAAATATTTATCCTACTTTAATTCGAGAAAATTTTTATAATAAAAATATTTTTTTGTTTTATTATAATTATTTTTATTGTTATCTAAATAAAAATTAAATAATGGATTATTATGATCTTATATTTATGACATATATAATTTATTACTAGGATACAATATTCTATTTTAATCGAAAAAAATTCCTTGCATTACAATAAGTATCCAACAGTTGTTGAAGGATATAGTGATTCAAATAAAACTAAGTCCACAAATGAATATGTTTGCACCATTAGTGGAGGAACAATAGCTTGGAAATTATCTAAACAAACATCTATAGTTAAAGTGATTTTAAAAGAAATAAAACAAAAAGTTGATTCTTTAAAAGTAATTTTTTTATTAGGAACACAATATATTTGAAAAGAAAAGAAATAATATATCTATTTAAAAAAAAGACATTTTTTTGACTCATTTTAGTAATAAGAGCATTTTTGGATCAAACTATCAATAGTAAAAGCATTTTTAGACCAAAATATTGATGATGTTTTTAAAATAAACTATAAACGAAGAATATTTTAGAGCATTTTTAGCCATAATTTAGAGCATTTTTAGCCATTTTTCTAATTTTATAAAGAATGGGATTGACCAAAAATCTCAAAGTAGAATTTAGGTGTGATTCAGTTTGCTGATTATGTTTTTTTTAAGAACAATGTCTTATGTTAAACTTTATAATATCAGATTAAGTGATATATTTGATGCTTTATTTTTTATCATTTGTGTTTCTGGTTGGATCATTTTTATATTAACCATTTAACCTTTAAATATTTACTAATTGTAAAACAATCATTACACTAATTATTACGTAATACTTTTCACCATTAAATTTCGGATATAAATAAACCTTATTTTCTTCAACAATATAATGTAGCAAGATCTAGACCAACTTTATACCAAACATTTTACCTATTAATATTTACCAACTTTAAACAAATCATCATATCTAGAAAATCATTTTACCATCCTTTAAAAAATCATAAAATATCAATTGCTATATACCAACTGTTATACCATACATATCTTACTATATACTAATCATTATACCATATATATCTTAGTCTAAACACACTTTTATATAAAATTTCAATATTACATCAATATTTCACCAAAATGATAATTCAATAAATAAATCTATATTTAGTAAAAATCTAAATCTACTTTCACCTAACTTAAGTTAACATTTCAACACTAGAATTAATAGGCAAATATCAAGGCAATATTATTAAATCATAAAATAAATTATTTATCACCATTCACAAATAATATTGCAAGTCAATACCATATCATGTTCAATTTCGAAAAAGATTATATAAATAAAAAATATTTAAAATCCAACAAGTTTAATAGTTTCTTTTTAATTTATGAAAGAGAAATCATTAATTAACCATTAATTAGGATTTGCGTTACTTGTGGAAATCAAATAACTAATGGGAATGAATTTAAGGGATTGCAAAAAACGTGCACTGCATTTTTATATTTCTTTTGTTTTTTTTAAAATTTATTGTATGTTAGTGAAAATTGAAAATAATTGCTATATTATAGTAATATAGATGTTTATTTTGTATAAGTAGACCATATTTGCATTTCTTCATTGAAAGCATTTTGATTTTCCATCCTTTGTTTTGTATAAGTGGATTTGGTTGAGAAAATGATGTGCTAGCATAGTAATGGTTAAATTAGGAGTGATAAGTGATCGGATTTGGTCAAATTTGAGCAGATAATCACGAATCAAAATAACAAACGGATCAAGATTCAACACAATTCAAATTTATTTGGATCAAAATAGATTGAATAATGAGTTATAGAACGAGTCAAACTCTAACTCAACTCAATTCAATTCTAACAAAATTTTACTTTTTTTTTTTGTTCTTTTATAATATTTTAGTACCTAATAAAATTATATTCTTTTATTATGACTATATATAATATATTTTTAATTTTTAATGAATTAAAATAAGATGAATTGAAAACATATTGGGTGAATCGGATGAGTTAAAGTTTGATTTTGCAATCACTACTTTAACAGTAAGCGGGTTCGCAAGCCGCTTTTTAAAATATTTAAACAGCTGACATCAGCTGGATGACATTTGAGGATAAGCAGGGGCAAGAACAAGAACTCACACCTTCATTTTCTCTCAACAAATGGAGAGATCTGTTACTCTGAATGCTTCAAATTTGAGCTCCGGTACCCTTTTACCAATTGGGATTTCTTCGCCATGCCGGAAATTTGCACTTTCAGTTCAACGCCGGCGGGTCCACGCCACCAGGGCCACCATTGCTGTACAACAGCAAGCTCAAACTAAGGTTGCCGTTATCAGAGTTGGCACACGAGGAAGGTACTGTCTATTCTTTACCCAATGTATTTGTAAAAGAATGCCTAATTGGGTTCATATTTCAACTGAAAAATTGGATGTAAAAAGATTGCGGCTTTTACCAATTACTCCCTTCCCTTCACTTTCGATTTTGCTAGCCCTTTGAGATACCTATATTAAATTATAAACTAGTGTTAGTCAAAATGTATGCTTGATCTGGCATTATGGGGAAAACAAAAATACAACTTTGTATGCTTGACTTCTCTTTGTGCTTGCCTATTAGAAATCGACCAATCTCAGTCTTAGATATACCCTTTTATCTCCTTGCATTTTCCCCCTGGTATATATTTCCTAGCCGATGTGATACTCCTTCAGTCTAAAAAAGGATGACCTACTACCATGTAATGTAAACAGTATGAGATTCAACATCGCTTTGAATTAAGTCTGTTCTTTCTCCTTCTTTGTGTGTGTGGGGTAGGATGAAAGAAATTGACTGATATTTCTATGAATTGCTTTTGCTAAAACTCTTCTCTTATGGATTACATATACAATTACTTGTGTAGACAGCCCCCTAGCTCTTGCCCAAGCTTATGAGACTCGAGCAAAGCTAATAGCCTTATATCCTGACCTGGCTGAAGAAGGAGCCATTGAAATAGTAATAATAAAAACCACAGGTGATAAGATATTAAGTCAGCCTCTTGCAGATATTGGTGGAAAAGGGTTGTTCACAAAAGAAATAGACGAAGCCCTCATAAATGGCGATATTGATATTGCTGTCCACTCAATGAAAGATGTGCCCACATATCTGCCAGAGAAGACAATCTTACCGTGCAACCTTCCACGTGAAGATGTGAGGGATGCATTCATTTCTTTAACTGCAGGTTCCCTGGCTGAACTTCCATCAGGAAGCACAATTGGTACTGCTTCACTGAGGAGGAAGTCCCAGATTCTCCACCACTATCCCTCACTCAATGTAAGTCTATTACATATCACATCATAGTCTCTGAAGAAGACCCACCAGTCTGAGTGTGTGTTAATATGAGAAATGAAGTGAACTAAGAGTCTCCGTAAAGTTTCCCGTCAAACTGCAACCATAATTTATTTGAGTCATTGCTTCATGTATTGTGTTGGTACATATATGCCTGCCTTCTATGAAGGTAAAAACTACAAAGTTAAATAGGTTTCTTATGCAATTACTTAGGAGATTGTCTGCAACAATTAGGAATATGTTGAAAATGAGCCAAAATAATAAAAGAAATTCTGCATGCTCAAAAAATGGGCAGGATGACCAATGAGTGTTAAAAGAGTAAATTGAGGATTGTGTGTTACTTGTTCTGATATGCTACGTAGCAGGAGAAGTAATTGTTTTCCTAATAAGCCAAATGTGAAGCTCAAGTTTTCTATATCTGAATATCTTTTAGATGAAGCAAAATTCGTGGTGTAATTTTTTATGGTGGTTTCTTCTGGCCTGAATTTTCTTATTTAGCTCGAATCTGCCCAATCTAACAAGTTCCTCTTCACTTTTATTTAGATTGACAAGTCATGCTACTTATTTTATGTGAATTTTGTTTATAGGTGTTGGAGAATTTCAGAGGCAATGTTCAGACAAGGTTGAAGAAACTGAATGAGGGGGTAGTTCAAGCTACATTATTGGCACTGGCAGGGCTTAAGCGTCTGAATATGACAGAAAATGTATCATCAATCCTTTCTATAGAGGATATGCTACCAGCTGTTGCTCAAGGGGCCATTGGTATTGCCTGCAGAAGTAATGATGAGACAATGGTATTTAGCACTCTTCTCTTTATTACAAAAAAATTTCCTGCTCTCATTTCTCCTCTTTTGAGGGCTTTGTTTCGCTCATAGTTATTGGATGCAATTATAGGCCAATTACATTGCTGCGTTAAATCATGAAGAAACCAGATTAGCAATAGCTTGTGAGAGAGCATTTTTGACGACCTTGGATGGGTCTTGCCGCACCCCAATTGCTGGCTATGCCTGTCGAGGTGAAGATGGAGATTGTATTTTCAAAGGATTGGTTGCCTCTCCAGATGGAACTCGAGGTAAACGTAACTCCTTAGTGACAGAATTCTGAGGGATGTATATTCTTTTATGTTTATTTGTTGTATAATCTTTTGTTCCCCTCAATTTCAGTTATTGAAACCTCTAGAAAGGGGCCCTATACGTCTGAAGACATGATACGGATGGGTGAAGATGCTGGCAAGGAACTACTCTCCAAAGCAGGTCCAGGTTTTTTTGGCAACTGAGTAAAGCTTATGCGATAATGTGTCTTAATAACAAGGAGAGAGAGCCGTAACTTGATATTTCACCCCTACAATAGAATTATGAGTCCACTTATCCTAATAACTGTATCGGCAATAGAATTGAATACCTTGTATATTAGTGTAGCATTTCCACTTCAATTCGAAGTGTTCAGCTAATTGTTATGGTTCAATGTATCAGAGGAATTTGGGTAGAAAAGTTGTACTGGCGGATTTTGTTCCATATGGATTGTTAACCACTTTGAGTAATTTGTGCAAATTGAATGTTCCGCTAAAGTGAACTTCTTCGTCTTCCCATTTCACTTCTCTAAGCATTCCTCAGCTACTAGTTCTCTGGATGGTCCTGAGCAGTATAAGAAACTTATTCAGAAGTTGAACCTCCTCACAGCAGACATGATATACCCTTTGTTATTTAAACCTATGCAATCTTAAGCTCAAGAGATTTAGTTGATATTATTCTATATATAGCTGAAGTTCTTTTCGTTAACCAGTCTGTTCCAGTTTGTTGATCATTTGATTAAATACTTCTCACCACAATAATTTACTTATGGTGCATACATTCTTTCTAAAAGATCTGAATGAGTTTCATCATAAACGCATCCGCTCCCATTCAAGCTCTTTCTCTTTTTCAGAGACAAGTTCATTTTCATTCTCTAGATATGTCAAGTGTGAAGCAACTTCACCATTTTTGAGGTAGGGGTTCATCATTTTAAACAAGTGAACAATAAAAAATCTCATTAAATGGATTCATCAAAAAAAGTAATCTAAATGTAGTGTCAAATGAGCTTATAAAAAATTGAATCTAAATATAAATTAAGCTATCGTTTAAACTAAAATTTAAAGTAGTTTACTGATGAGATAAGTTCTTATTTTATTAATAATGAATTGGGTATTATACAAGAGGGTGGATACATAAGGATCAGGAAGGAAATCAAATACAAACAATGAATCAAAATGAATAAGGATCTTTACAATTATAAATAAGCTAAAAATATGCATACTAAGAGCCTTATTGGCTTAGCTTAAAAAAGTCTTTGACAAATTTTAAATTAGCTTAAAAAAAGTTAAAAATTACTTAAAATAAGTTAAAAGTTAAAAGCTTCCTCCCCCAACTTTTTATTTTACAGCTTATAAGTTGTTACTTTGACCAACAAAATTACTTTATTACCCTAAACATTTTTTTATATTACCCTCCATTACCACACTTTATTATCCA
>JBCEWC010015929.1:0-13420 GCA_038996855.1 Solanum aculeatissimum | reverse complement strand
AAACGTCCCCAACACTTAGAAAAAAAAATGATGCCTATGAACAGTAAATTTACATTCTGGAAATTGCATTTCCTGAATGGACAGATTTTACGAAACTGATCATAACTTCTTCGTCCGAATTCCAAATGAGGTGAAACGAAGTGCGTTGGGTAGCTAACGCAAAGGGCTTTCCATGGATATATTATGGGTCACCCAGTTATTTGTGTGCTAAGAGATATGACCCTCCACAGTAGACCCTTGAAAAATGCTTCACTTGGAAATTTCGAATTTTGATACGGTCACTGTAAAATTCGGGTGAGACCCATTTCCCACTCCATTTGACCCCCTAAACAAGAATATGAAATCAGATTTTCGAAAAACAAAACGAATTTTTGGATATAGCTAAAATAAATTTCCGGTAACTTTCGAAGCACATTTTTAGGAACTTTTTGGGTCGTTTCAGGCACCTACCACGAGCCACTTTCACGACCAGTGGTGAGCACCATGAGCCGTGAAGGGCTCAGTATAGGGACACTTGGACTTGAGCTCCAACCTAAGCCACAACACGCCACAAACAAGGCCAAGGACCACCTAGGAAACCTCCACGGCTCTTGAACTCCCTCCACGGCTCGTGGAGGTCACCATGGGGTGTCACCTGGGTCAAAATCTTCCGGAATTAATTTTTAAGCATTGTTAAGGCTTTTCAAAGTCTGGGTTCTTACAAAAGACTAACAAGTCAGAGTTCTCTTGTGATGAGGAGACATTGTTTGAAGGGTTGAGTGAGTATAAATATGTTCAACTTGCTACTTGTTTGTCTCTTGAGGAGAAAGTTGCAAAACTATTAGGTGCTAGCTTGAGTGACTGCACGCAAGACCTTGCTATTGGAGCCCAATCTGAGGGATTCCTACTGTCATCCCTCCTCTGTGAGTCCCACCAAAGGCATAATGAATACCTATTATAGAGTGCCTACCCTTCCTTTCCTTACTTTTTACACAATAGGGACAATGCATGTTTATTTTGTTAGGGGTGAGTACTTATTATTAGTTCTGGTGACATGATGATGAGATTAATTCCCTTGTCAAACTTGATTGTTGTTTTTGGATATATTTTAATGTCTTGTCAGACTTATTTTGTAAATAGTTTATTATTTTTTCCATATAAGCTTAATGTTATATTTGATAGATTAGTTTTATCAGTGGGTTTTGCCCTCGTTGGGTATGTTTTAATGTTATATGGAGTGAATGCCTAATTTTTCTCTTATAAATAACGTGTCAATAAAATCCAAAAGTTCTTTTTATACCATAATTATTTTTCAATGAGAAATTTTATTTTATTTTATTTCATTGATTTTCATTGTCGAATCAAGTGGATTTTCCCTATGATAGATGGAAGAGATGTCTTTTTTAAGGAAAAATGTCTTTGTTTTAGTATAGTTTGTTGAGCCGCAATTGCACGAAATTGGGCATCATCCAATTTTTCTAAGATTGGAAAATCATGAAAATGAGTTTTGGAAAGGAAAAAGCATGAAACTTTTCTCTTAGGCATAACTTTTAAATTCTTGTCTTGGTTTTATGCCCCCAAAAGGATGGGTGGCAATTTAAAGCGCTTGTCATGCTCATTTGTCTGTGATGGTAGGATTAACTCCCTATAATGAGTTTTTGAAATATCTTGTGCGACAAGTTTTATATGAGTTCAATTACATGCATTGTAGACTAGAACTTTCCAGGATTATTTTTAAGGTGAAATTTAACAAAATATGTGCTCAAGAGATGAATCTAGACTTTCTTTAACCACCATTTAATCATATGTACCAAACTATTTACAAATCTTTTAGTTCACCCATTTGGGCCTTAACCTTTTCCATGACAACCACATACACACCTTATCTTTTTTTTTCTTTTGAAACTTCACAGTTTGACACCCTCCCCTATTTAAATGCTTGTGAAAATAAAAAACTATAAAAATCGATAAATAAAGGGTGTAGATAAGAGAAAGTTGATTAAAAGAAATAGATGAAAATTAGGCTAAAAGCCTGAATTCAGGGGTGTGCCATATGAATAACCTTGTTTAAAATATAGCACTTAGGTTGGTAATTTTGTAGTTATGCAAATTGAAAATTGTGCTTTAAAAACACCTTTGTTAATAAAAGCGGGCACCCTTTGGTGGAAGAGCTTATTGTTTGTTTGAAGAAAAAGGTATCTAGAAACAAAGAAAGAAGGTAAATAAAATTTCCCAACAAATAGCATTTAGAGAGGTTTTTCAGTGACTTGATTATCATATTCCATTTCATTACCCCAGCAATCATGATTTCTGCAAGTCCTAGATGATTTTCAGCCAAGTGAATCTATACTAGTGGCGATTTATGTAAAAGGCAAGCCTATGATTCTCTTTATATGCATATTGAACTTTTTTATAAGAATAAATATTTATTCATTCTATCATGCATCCCATTTGTACGAAGTAATTTACTTGTGTGGGGGATTATCACATTTGGGAAGCAACCTTCAGCCTCAATGAGGATGTGATTTGCTCTCAATTAAGGGGAATTAGCAAAACAAGAGTGTAGTAAAATGATGGCGAGTTGTGAAAATGTAGATTCATGCTTTGGGATGTTTTGGTTTTGAATTGAATTGCATTGTTCATTCATTAGCAATGTGAAAAGTACTTGACCAAGATGGTTTATGCCAATGTTAATCAGATCACCAACCAAAATCTATGTGTTTGTAAAGTTAGTGATATGAAAGTATAGAGCCAAGTGTTCTTTTACTTAATGGGAATGTCTTAATTTGTCATTATATGAGTCTACATCCTAGTTGGGACATGCACTTAGAACCACAAGTGATTTCAAGCTAACTCGTGGCATACATATCAAGCATACTATATGAAAACTGAGTGGAATCTATAACACATGCTTCAAGAAATTGAATAATGAAAGTCAAAACATCCATGAGACTATATTTTTAATGTTTGAATAAAGTCTCTACTAAATAAAATGAAAGAACAAGTTCATCAGAATATGGTCCCAGCTAACACAAAGTCTAAAAATAATATAAAAGGAATATAACTACTCAATCCATAGGGTACTCAAGTGAGAAAGATTCACCAACTGCTGACTGGAAAATGTTGCACCCTATTAGCCACAAGTCCGGAACGAGCATCGAAATATACATCATAAAAGGATATAGTGCAAAGATAAGTATGTATCAGTATGTGAAATATACTAAGTATTAAAGGAGAACCAACATACTCATATAAATAACATATGAAGGAACAGTAAATAAATTTTCTAAGATCATAATCATAGTAAAGGAACTGAAAAGAAACAATTGGATATACATGTAAAAGTATCAATTTAAAACTTTTTTCAAGCATATGAATGTCAAGATGAGTTTAAATCAATAGTCTTGTATAATGATATTCATAAAATAACATACTTAAAATGAACATTATGAAGTTAAGAATGTATCATAAAAAGGGACATAAATTAGGAAGTTTCTTATAACCGGCATACATTACGAGAGCTCATGATGTCCAAATTATAATCCTAATCGAGCAGGTTGCCTTATATCTTGCCAAAGTATAGAATCATATCATACCTATATGGATCCACTAATATAAGACTCTTAGGGTCATATCAAGTTATTTAACAAAGCAGTATACTCAATCCTATAGTGGCACGTTGTTATGGGACTTGGATTTCCAAAATTTGTGTCCTCTTAATACTAAATAGTCTTTCAAAATATGAAATACATATATATAAAGTTCATAGGTATGAAACTCATCTATATGTTGAATCATACATGAGACTAAGATAAACAATTATTCCTTAAGATAATTTGTTTGAGGTTAAAATTCATACCATGCTTAAAACCATAAATATTCAAGGAACCATAGTGATAAATCGGTATAATAATTACATAATAAAGATCATAATTTCATAAAAAAATTCTAGCTTTGCTTCTAATAATCTTGAAGAATTCTTGAGAAATAAAATACTTTAGGCAAGAGAGTGAAAGGACAGTCTGATTAAAGGCTTACATACCTAAGAAAATGAAGCTTAAGAGAAGGACTTGCTTTCAAGCCTTGAAGCCCTAGAGTTATCTTTTTATGGTAGTTTCTGAATTTGTAGGAGTTAAAAATGTGTATACTAAGTTTTTAAACAAGAAATACCCTTATTATGATGCACAAATATCTTGGCTTAGGCTTAAATAAATTGGAAAAAGACAAAAGAAACCCTAATTTAAAATTCTTTAGCAGCTTCCACGAGTTCCATTTATGGTCTATAGATTAGCGTATGATCCGTGCATCCAGTTCATAAAGCATATGCTTAATCTAGTGGATCTTTGAAGTTTAATCACAAATTTATAGGATGGCTCATAGAAGCGATTATGACTCATAGATGGGCTCATGAAATTATGGATGAAAATAAGTATTTGAAGCTTAAACTGCAATACCCATTTTGACCTATAAAAGTTCCACTACAAGAAAACTGCTTATTTAAGACCAACTTTTAGAGACGAGCTACTAATCCTGTCTCTAAAGATATATATTTTGGGAAGAGATTTTATTCCAGTCCTTATTTATATAGTTTATTACGAAGATATTAAATCCAGTCCCTAAAGATTTTATTAACTAGTCCCTAATTGTAGTTATAGGACTAAAGCGGGAAAACTTTTATTTTTCACAAAAACAATGGCGCCAAAATCTTTTACAGGAAGTCCAAAAGGAAAAAAACTTCTTTTTCCATTACTGATCGATCTATTTTCTAAAGGAATCCTAAAAAAGGAAAAAACTAATTTCTTCAAATAATAGTTCTCTAGTTGCAATTTGCCCTAGCTATATGTACACCTAGTCGATCTTTGTTCAGCAAATTGATCAAGATCATATATGCTCATCGCCAGAAAATTTTCTAAACGCCAGTGACCAGCCCTATTCTCAACGCCAGTGAATTTTCTGCGTATAGTTGGTTGTGTCTTCGATCACCTCTGCCCCAAGGTCGAAGTTGGTGTCTTCGATCACCTCTGCCGCAAGGTTGAAGTTGGTGTCTTCTTCCAGTGTATAGTTGCTGCTCAACTTCTTGTTTAAACAAATTTCAAGTTTGATTCCTCTTCTGATTGAGTTGCTTGTTTCTTTTTGGTGTATTTTGCTTCTTGTTTTATACATGAAACTTTACACAACTTGTTCGTATAAAACTCAATAAATTAGAATCCCTTACATGTATTCATGTCGCGCTGTTTGAATTTCATGGCTTGCGTTACTACTCCCTTTCTGTAGTACTTCTAACAAATTAACACGACTTCTGAAAATTTCAACATGTACATTGAGTCTGAACCAGAAAACGTAAAACAGGGGAACTTACAGTTTCACAAGCGAGGTCATATTTCCTATGTACTTTAGGACATGCCGAGATAATCAATTATTAGAAATAGCCCTGGAAAACTTCAAATTCTTGAGAAGCTCTGAATCAAAGTTTAAATTTTAATAGTGTATATGAATAAATTGCATCACATGAGTTCCAACTTGGTAGACGCCCATTCAGGGGGAATTGTACCACTTAAGTAGTTGTAGTTGAGATTACTGTAAAATAATAATTTTTCTAGATGCTCTCAGTACATTTTCCATCAATTGTTCTGGATACAAAAAAGGTAACAATTTCGGTTGAGACCACTTAAGTAGTTGTTGATATTCCCATGTAGAACCAAGAATAAGAATTGGTAGAAAGTTTTTCAACGCCAGTGAATTTTCTGCGTATAGTTGGTTGTGTCTTCGATCACCTCTGCCCCAAGGTCGAAGTTGGTGTCTTCTTCCTGTGTATAGTTACTGCTCAACTGCTTGTTTAAATAAAGTTCAGGTTTGATTCCTCTTCTGATTGAGTTGCTTGTTTCTTTTTGGTGTATTTTTCATCTTGTTTTATACATTAAACTTTAAACAAGTTGTTCGTATGAAACTCAATAAATTAGAATCCCTTACATGTATTCATGTCTCGCTGTTTGAATTTCATGGCTTTCGTTACTACTCCCTTTCTGTAGTACTTCTAACAAATTAACACGACTACTGAAAATTTCAACATGTACATTGAGTCTGAACCAAAAAACTTAAAACAGGGGAACTTACAGTTTCACAAGCGAGGTCATATTTCCTATGTACTTTAGGACATGCCGAGATAATCAATTATTAGAAATAGCCCTGGAAAACATCAAATTCTTGAGAAGCTCTGAATCAAAGTTTAAATTTTAATAGTGTATATGAATAAATTGCGTCACATGAGTTCCAACTTGGTAGATGCCCATTCAGGGGGAATTGTACCACTTAAGTAGTTGTAGTTGAGATTACTGTAAAATAATAATTTTTCTAGATAGTCTAAGTACATTTTCCATCAATTGTTCTGGATGCAAAAAAGGTAACAATTGCGGTTGAGACCACTTAAGTAGTTGTTGATATTCTCATGTAGAACCAAGAATAAAAATTGGTATAAAGTTTTTCAACGCCAATGAATCTTTTGCGTATAGTTGGTTGTGTCTTCGACCACCTCTGCCCCAAGGTCGAAGTTGGTGTCTTCTTCCGGTGTATAGTTACTGCTCAACTGCTTGTTTAAATAAAGTTCAGGTTTGATTCCTCTTCTGATTGAGTTGCTTGTTTCTTTTTTGTGTATTTTTCATCTTGTTTTATACATGAAACTTTACACAAGTTGTTCATATGAAACTCAATAAATTTGAATCCCTTACATGTATTCATGTCGCGCTGTTTGAATTTCATGGCTTGCATTACTACTCCCTTTCTGTAGTACTTCTAGCAAATTAACACGACTTCTGAAAATTTCAACATGTACATTGAGTCTGAACCAGAAAACTTAAAACAGGGGAACTTACAGTTTCACAAGCGAGGTCATATTTCCTATGTACATTAGGACATGCCGAGATAATTAATTATTAGAAATAGCCCTGGAAAACTTCAAATTCTTGAGAAGCTATGAATCAAAGTTTAAATTTTAATAGTGTATATGAATAAATTGCGTCACATGAGTTCCAACTTGGAAGACGCCCATTCAAGGGGAATTGTACCACTTAAGTAGTTGTAGTTGAGATTACTGTAAAATAATAATTTTTCTAGATGCTCTTAGTACATTTTCCATCAATTTTTCTGGATGCAAAAAGGTAACAATTGCAGTTGAGACCACTTAAGCAGTAGTTGATATGCCCATGTAGAACCAAGAAAAAGAATTGGTAGAAAGATTTTCAATGCTAGTGAATTTTTTGCGTATAGTTGGTTGTGTCTTCGATCACATCTGCCCCAAGGTCGAAGTTGGTGTCTTTTCCCGGTGTATAATTGCTACTCAACAACTTGTTTAAACAAATTTTAGGTTTGATTCCTCTTCTGATCGAGTTGCTTGTTTATTTTTGGTGTATTTTTCTTCTTGTTTTATACATTGAACTTTACACAAGATTTTCGTATGAAACTCAATAAATTAGAATCCCTTACATGTATTGATGTCGCGCTGTTTGAATTTCATGGCTTGCGTTACTACTCTCTTTCTGTAGTACTTCTAAAAAATTAACACGACTTCTGAAAATTTCAACATGGACATTGAGTCTGAACAAGAAAACTGAAAACAGGGAACTTACAGTTTCACAAGCGAGGTCATATTTCCTATGTACTTTAGGACATGCCGAGATAATCAATTATTAGAAATAGCCCTGGAAAACTTCAAATTCTTGAGAAGCTCTGAATCAAAGTTTAAATTTTAATAGTGTATATGAATAAATTGTGTCACATGAGTTCCAACTTGGTAGATGCCCATTTAGGGGGAATTGTACCACTTAAGTAGTTGTGGTTGAGATCATTGTAAAATAATAATTTTTCTGGATGCTCTCAGTACATTTTCTAACAATTGTTCTGGATGGCAAAAAGGTAACAATTGCGGTTGAGACCACTTAAGTAGTTGTTGATATGCCCATGTAGAACCAAGAATAAGAATTGGTAGAAAGTTTTTCAACGCCAGTGAATTTTCTGTGTATAGTTGGTTGTGTTTTCGATCACCTTTGCCCCAAGGTCGAAGCTCTGCACTACGGGTAGAAGGTTGACGGGCAATTTCAGCAAGCTGATTAGCCAACTTTTACCTACGTTCAGCAATGACAGTTTGTAGTGATAACAACACAGCAAGACCTAACACGTTTTCCTCTCTTTTGCTTCAGATTCTACACGTTCTCCTTCATTAAAGATAGTTGATTAAGAATTTTTGTTTATGAGAAGCAATGATGAGGGAGATAGTGGTATATATAGGGAATGACTTTTCATAAAGAGGAAGAGGATGCAGTGACGTATTCTACATGTAGGTGATCAAGAAACTCCGTAAGACACTTCTTTAGGTCTGAAGGCTCCCTAACGTCATCAGTAGAAGATCTATCAGACAAATAATCAATATGAACTCCCTCAACTAAAACATGAATTAAAGTTTCCCAAGTAGATAGCAGGTTTTTCATGGATGATAGTTCACGCTCCAAATCTGATCTCTTTTAATGTGCTGCTAGTAATTGAAATACAAAACAAGTAAGCATTGACCAAACACAATAGTTACTACTTTTACAAAATAGTCTACTTTATAATATTATGTTAATTTATAATATTTTATATTTCTTAGTACCATCTAACCTTAGAATTCAACCCTATTGTGTACATTTGATTGAATCAAGTTGTTTACAAGTTAGTATTTTTTTATTGTTAATCTTTTCAAAGTTTTTTTATGTACTCTTAAAGGATATGGCACCTAGTAAGCAGTGGATGGAACTTGTTGATAATCGTCTCGATGAAATCTACCTAGTTGGTGTGCAAAAGTTTTTAAATTATGCCTTTCAAAAAATAGGAGAAAAATATGAAATACGATGTCCATGTGTCAAATGTTACAATGCATCTTGTCACACTCGTAAAGAAGTTGAGACACATTTGCAAGTATATGGAATCATTCGCAATTATACTTTTGGGTATCATCATGGAGAGCGTTTGGGTGAGCCATTGTCAGAATCTGAAGATGAAGATGAAGTTGCTGATGTAGTAGAAGAATGTGAGAGTGAGGATAAAGTAGAAGAATTGTTGAAAGATTTATATCCTAATATTGATAGAGGAACTACACATACTGATTATGACGATTTACTTGAGGAGTTACCAAATGTTGAAGCGAAATTTTTTTATAACCTACTAAAGGATTTTGAGTTGCCATTGTATGAAAATTCAAAAGCTTCAAAACTTTCCTCTTTGATTAAATTGCTTCATATCAAAAGTATAGGTCGTTGGAGTAATGCATCATTTACAATGTTATTGAAATTGTTGAAAGAGGAATTATTGCCTGATGGTGCTAATTTGCCAAACTCATATTATGAGGCAAAGAAGATAATTCAAGAACTCGAGCTTTCATACAACAAGATTGATGCTTGTATTAATGATTGCATGCTATACTGGAAAGAGGATAGCTTACGTGATTCTTGCAAAATTTGTAGTGTGTCCAGATGGAAAATGAATACACATAGTGGGGAACCAAGGAATAAAAAAGGTAAAAAAATACCATAAAAAAGTTTACGTTATTTTCCCTTGAAGTCTAGACTTCAGAGGTTGTTTATGTCTACAAAGACATCTACTCTAATGACATGACATAAGGATAAAAGAGTTGATGATGGAATGATGAGGCATCCGGCAGATTCAATGGCATGGAAGTCCTTTGATGAACTTTATCCTTTATTTGCAGTTGAGCCTCGTAATGTTAGACTTGGACTTGCAAGTGACGGGTTTCAGCCACTTCAAAATTCCAAAAACCTCACATAGCATCTTGCCTGTGGTTCTTATTCCTTATAATTTACCACCTTGGTTGTGTATGAAACAAGAAATTATTTTTTTGTCAATGCTTATTCCAGGTCCAAATGGTCCAGGAGATGCAATTGACACATATCTTCAACCTTTAATAGAGGAATTGAAGGAGTTGTGGGAAGTTGGTATTGAGACCTGTGATACATCAACTAGACAGAATTTTAAGTTGCATGCTTCTTTATTATGGACCATCAATGACTTTCCAGCATATGGAAATTTATCTGGATGGAGTACAAAAGGAAAATTGGCATGCCCATGTTACAATAAATACACTTTCTCAATTCGACTGGCTAATTGTAAGAAGTAGTGTTTTATGGGTCATCAACGTTATCTTTCACAAAGTTACAAATGGCGAAATGAGAAGGAGTCATTTTATGGCAAAATAGAGAAAAGACCCCCACCAAAAATACGTTCTTGTATTGAGATACTTAATCAAGTGCAAGATCTTGAAGGGCTACAATTGTCAAATGATCCAAAGAAAAGGCAGAAGATATCACATGAAAATCGAAAGGATAATTGGAACAAGAAAAGTATCTTTTTTGAACTTCCATATTGGAAATCTCTCTTGTTGCGACATAATTTGGATGTTATGCATATTGAAAAAAATATATGTGATAATATCATGGGGACAATCATGAATGTAAAAGGAAAGACCAAGGACACAATTAAAACTCGATTGGACTTGCAAGAAATGAACATTAGGCCGGAATTGCACCCTACCCAAAAGGGAGAGAAAATTGAAGTTCCAATAGCATGTTACATATTGTCTCCCGAAGATAAACACAAATTATGCCTTTTCTTAAAGAATCTAAAGGTTCCTGATGGATTTTCTTCTAATATTTCTCAATGTGTGAACCTGAAAGATCATAATATATCTGGATTGAAAAGTCATGATTGTCATGTTCTTTTGCAACATATACTCCCTCTTGCACTTCGTGGAATGTTGTCCAAGGAAGTGTGTGAACCGCTTATTGAGTTATCTATATTTTTTAGTGTGCTTGGATCAAAGGAATTGAAAATTCATAACTTGGAACATATTGAAGCGTAAATCCCCATAACACTTTGCAAGTTAGAAAAGGTCTTTCCTCCTTCATTTTTTGATGTCATGATACACTTACCTATTCATTTAGCTACTGAAGCTAAGATTGTTGGACCGATTCATTATCGGTGGATGTATCCTGTGGAACGATGGTTATATTTTTTGAAATCACTCATTGGTAATAGGGCATGTCCAGAAGGTTGTATTGCAGAGGGCTACATTGCACATGAATGTATGACCTTATGTTCGAGGTATCTGCATAGAGTTGACACAAAATTCAATCAGGCTGAATGAAATTATGATGGTGGTTTAAAACAATCAAATGGTGGTTTATCTATTTTTAGCCAGCCTAGAAAAACCTTAGGAGCGAAAGATCCATATGAGCTTGAAGCGGATGAATTAGAACAAGCACATATCTATATATTGAAGAATTGCGATGAAGTCTTACCATATCTCAAGTATGAAGAGTTCTTTCATATTATCTTATTATTGTTATTTCTTTTAGGGTAACTTCTTTTCTATATGAGACTTATGGTTCACTTAAATTTGTAGAGAGTTTGCACAAACTCATGAGAATGCTCGACACTTATCTGATGCAGAATGGAGTCGACAATTTATTGATTGGTTTAAAGATAGGGTGAGTAATACATAAATGTCAAATTTGATATTCTAGTATTGTAATACTCATTCTAAATATTCGATGTAATCTTATTGATAGGTCGTACAATTGTGTAAAGGAGATAATAGTCGTATCATGGAAGATCTTCTTTCACTTTCACGTGGTCCCACCAAATATTCGGCACGTTCTAATGGTTACCTGGTTAATGGATATAGATTTCATGTAGAAGATTACGATAAAAAGCTAAGGACTCAAAATTGTGGTATTGTTGTATTGGGTGAGAATTATGACGATAGTGAGAATATTGATTATTATGGAGTTTTAACAGAAGTGATTGAGTTGCAATTTGTCATGGATAAAAGAGTTATTTTATTTCGATGTAATTGGTTTGATGTGTATGATGAAATAAAAGGAGTTAAAAAGGATGAGTACGATTGAGTGAGTGTTAATCCAAGTAGATTTTTGAAAATAAATGAGCCATTTGTTTTAGCAGAACAAGCATCTCAAGTGTTTTATGCTAACGATAATTCAAATAAAGGTTGGCAAGTAATGAGGAAGACTCAACCTCGTGATTCCAATGAGATTGTGGAACAAATGGATGATGATATTGTAGACTTAGGAAGTCATTCACAAAAGAAAAGAAAAAGAACGGATGAGGTGAACTATCTTTGTATGAATTAATTATATTTATTTTTAAACGTTATGATGGTAAAATTTCATTTATTATTATATTATTACACTTTTTTCAGATTTAATCTTTAAATTTTGGTTCTTTTTGCAGATTCAAGATGAAACTGCAGAAGGCTGAAAAGGAGGTCAATTCTAATATGAAGAGTACTATCAGATATACATTTGTTGCGCCTAGTGCTATTGGAAAGGGAAGAGGACGAGGACTTAAATCTTTAGGTGTGAAAGGGAATATGCCAACTAAGAGTTTATTGCTTCAATCAAGTGATGTGGTTAAGAAGTACATCAACGAGATTGAAACAAGTAAGACATTTTGATTCGCATCTTCCATCAATTAAATGATATGATGAGATATATTTGATTTATGTTTAATTTCTTGAAGTGAACTGTTATGTGCACCTAAGGATTAACCTTTAAATTGATGTAGTGTAATGTCTCTCTGGCAATACATCTTTATGTTTCATGCTATCAAATAGGCCAAGTAAAGCATCCATTTTTCAGAACCAGCATACAGGCTAATTAAAGCATTGTTCAACACCAAATTAGACTGTACCTTATAGTCCAAAATATATTGATGAACTCGGTTGCCTAAATTTTTAAGCTACTAAAGAGCTGATATGGATGAGAGTCATCGAAGCAGGCTGCAATTGCTTCTCTTCCATTGCATAAAAGAGTTTCCATGACTCTCTGAATTGCTTGGACCTGTTGTACCCCGAAATCATAGCATTACAAATGAGTTTTCTCCATGCTACTGGTTAGAATGCGTTGTAGCCATCACTTCCAGGGGATTTATTAATATCTTTATTTTTTATAGTTGTTAGTACCTCCGCTCTGGTTACATGGGAACATTTGAACCAAAGCAAAATTCACCAAACCTTTATCTATCCTGCTATATACAAAGGCTGATCTCCAACTATTAATTGCTTTAAAATAGAGAATTGCGATTATAGTGTATGTACCTATAAAAAATGAGATCAGTTCTATACACAGGGTGACCTCGTCTCTGATTATAGTGTAATTGTATCCTCTGTTTAATTTTTTTTACATTATCCTCTGTTTGAAGTTTGGCCTTGTCCTACTCTATTCAAAAAGATATACAACATGTAATCCAGATGTCTCTGGTCCTTTTCATGTGTTGTCTTAATTTTCACCTTGCACGTGTCTTGAACTAGTTATACTAAATGTACCTATGCAGCGTGACAAGACAACTTCAACTATCATTTTTATTGATCCTAAAAGTG
>JBCEWC010015928.1:0-11353 GCA_038996855.1 Solanum aculeatissimum | reverse complement strand
CCCAGTCTCTGCATTGTAAATCTGTGGGTTGATAATGGAAGAGATTAACAAAAAAAATAGGAGTGAATTTGGTTCTATTATGGTTTTGCTATTAGTGCATAAATTCCTTCCAAGTTGCTATTTTGATTCAGGAGAAGGAATGCCTCTCTATTACTTAGAGAAAAATGAAATTGAGTGTGAATTTATATTGGAAATTTGGAATGGATCCAAAACCTTTTAGATGCATAATCTTATAGCCTCATGGAGGTTGAAAACCCAGAGTTACCATTTAACAGATTAATCATCAGAAAACAAACAGTTATACCTTTTGGAGAGTTCAGGAAAAAAGAGGTCTTATAGCTTTTTTTTCTTCTTTTATTGCCGTATTTTTCTTTTTGACTTGGTAGTTGAGATATCTAAATGATGAAAATGAAGGTGAATAGTATCATAAGTATGTTGGAGCATTCCCCAAGGAGAAATCCTCTAATAACAAACATCCAAAAAATAGCTTGGAGTTGGAGAAACACCATACTCTACTCAATCTCTTGTTGTTCGTTCTCCTGTAATTCCTTCTATTCTGGTATGCAGTCCTGGATATTGTAAAGAGAATTCAAATAAATCATTCTTTCCGTTGGAAGATCAAGACATTTCTACTCCCTTCGTTTTATTATACTTGGCCCTTATACTAAATATAAATTTTATTTTTTACTTGTCCATTTTAGTGAATCAAGAGAACATTATTGCTTTTTCCTATACTATGGTTAGTACTCCCTCTAGACCATATTCAGTGAATTTTTGGGGCTTTTCTCATAGTTCAAAATAAGTGAATTGTTCAAAGTGAATAATTGTTTGAACTTTTCTCCATATTTGTCTTTCCCTTTAATAAGGCTCTTAGCTATACTTTATATTTTCTAGGAGGTAAAATTGTTTGCACCCAGTCCAATTTCTGAGGGTCATTGGACTGGTTAAAACTTGAATTAACTGTGGTGCACTTGCTGGAAACTCCTTGCCGAGGGCCTGTACACCATGAGATTAGTTGGGGCTCTAAGAGACTCGGACACGTGGTGCAAATAAAAAAAAATGCTACTTCCAAAGTTTTATTTATGATTTCACATTGAGTCATCTTTATGCGGTTAAAATTTCCAATAAAGGACTAATTGGTACTCTCTTTAGTCCATGTTAAGTGAATTTTTGAGGTTTGACACACCTCTTAAGAAAAATATTGATGGATATAATTCAATGCCTACTTTTCACTATTGTCCTTTTGATTATTCTCAGGGGTCATTTGGTTGGGAGTAAGTTATCCTAGGATTAACTATTTCGGGATAAGTTATCCCACCATGTATGTGTGATAAGTTATTCCATCACTAAGGTATAAATGGTGGGATAAATAATCCCATGACTATCTAATATCTCTAACCAAATGTAGGATAAAATAATCCTACATTTTATCCCGGGATTATTATACCTCACACCAAACGACTCCTAAAAGTAGAAATAGTCGTTACTCTAGGGGTTTGGAATTTGATTATGATAATCACTTGTAGAAGTTAAGGAAGCAATTTGAAATCCTATTACAGGATTTTCACAATGCTTGACATCAAACTTTTCATTTTGTATTGAAGACATTGACATTAGCTTCATGATGAAAAGTTTGTAGAATTGGAGCCAAACTTTTAAATTGAAAATTCAGCACAATAGTAAACCTCAAAATTCAACTGGAAAATTTCTACAACAGAGTCTTCAACATCGAAGTAGTGACCTATTTAACATTCTTCAACATCAAAATCCATGAAATCTTAACTCTCTTAATTCACTTTTCTAATTTCTTTTTCTTTCAAATATTGATATGAAGATGAATGAGATAAAACAAAATGAAATTTATAAAATGATACCATTTGGCCTTTCTTGAAACTTTCAACCACATAAAAATGATTCAATGTGAAATCATAAATATAACTTTGTAAGTATAGCAATTTATCTCCTAGAAAATGTAAAAGTATAGGTAAGACCTCACTAAAGAGAAGGACAAATATGAAAAAAGTTTAAATAATTATCTTGTACTTTAAATAATGCTTTTATTTTGAACTAGAAAAGAAGTCCTAAAAATTCATTTAATATGGTCTAGTGGGAGTAGTACTTTATAATTTCATTTTCTTTATCTCATTCATCTCCATATCTGTATTTGAAAAAAAAAAAAGTAAATTAAGAGGGAGTTAAGATTTCATGATTTTTGATATCGAAGACATAAAATATTTCACTATTTTGATATTGGTTGAATTTTGAGATTTGTTATTGTCCTGAAAAATTTTCAATGGTTGGCTCCAATTCTACGAACTTTTTATATGAAATTGACACTAATGTCAATGGTTTCAATACAAAATCAAAAGTTTAATGTCAAACAATGTGAAAATCTTACATTGGGATTTTAGATTGCCTTCTATGAGTAATTATCATAATCAAATCCCAAATCCTTTTGAGTAATGACTCTCTCTACTTTTAAGAATAACTTGGGAATAAACAAAAGGACAGGTAGCGGAAAGTAGGCTCTGAATTATATCCTTGAATGTTTTTTTTAAGGGGTGTGTCAAACCCCAAAAATTCACTTGATATGGACTAGAGAAAGTATTAAATAACCACGTATAATAGTTGTAATAGGCAAATTTAGAGTTTTACCCCTAATAAAAGCTTTCCTGTGTCAAATCAACATGGGTCAAGTAAAATGAAACAAGGGAGTATTATTTTAGAATAACTGTGACAATGTAGGAAGCTTCTAAATCTTTCCTTGAACTGCTAACGAGTGGTAATATAGAAGACACAAATCAGTCTTTTGGTTGCAATGATCAAGAATACTGTAAAAGCAAGGACTAACAAATGTTTGTCCACTGCTAATGATTATTATGTTTATTAATGTCTCTTGATTCATTATTTTTTCCCTCAAATGACTATAAGCAAATGCGTGCATTGCATGACAAAGATGTCATGGACAATGGCCTATGCTTTTTTTGTCTGTCTTTGTCTATTTTACTATTTATGAAGAACCATTCCTCATTCTGTCCTTTTCAGATTCTTTGGGACGAAACAAGAGGATGGAATCCTGTGATTGCATCGAGGCTTTACTGCCAACTGGTGACCTGCTGGTTAAATACCAATACCTCTCAGATTTCTTCATTGCCGTAGCCTACTTTTCTATTCCACTGGAGCTTATTTATTTTGTCCACAAATCTGCATGCTTCCCATACAGATGGGTCCTCATGCAATTTGGCGCCTTTATTGTTCTCTGTGGAGCAACACATTTTATCAGCTTGTGGACATTCTTTATGCATTCTAAGACAGTTGCTGTGGTTATGACCATATCAAAAATGTTAACAGCTGCTGTGTCCTGTATCACCGCTTTGATGCTTGTTCACATTATTCCTGATTTGCTAAGTGTTAAAACACGAGAGTTGTTCTTGAAAACTCGAGCGGAAGAGCTTGACAAGGAAATGGGCCTTATAATAAGACAAGAAGAAACTGGCAGACACGTCAGGATGTTGACTCATGAGATACGAAGCACACTTGACCGACACACAATCTTGAAGACTACTCTTGTGGAGCTAGGTAGGACCTTAGACCTGGCAGAATGTGCTTTGTGGATGCCATGCCAAGGAGGCCTGACTTTGCAACTTTCGCATAATCTGAACAATCTAATACCTCTGGGATCTACTGTGCCAACTAATCTTCCTATAATCAATGAGATTTTTAGTAGCCCTGAAGCAATACAGATTCCACATACGAATCCATTGGCAAGGATGAGAAATACTGTTGGTAGATATATTCCACCAGAAGTAGTTGCTGTTCGTGTACCTCTTTTACACCTCTCAAATTTTACTAATGACTGGGCTGAATTGTCTGCTAGAAGTTATGCGGTGATGGTTCTGGTTCTCCCGATGAATGGCTTAAGAAAGTGGCGTGAGCATGAGCTAGAACTTGTGCAAGTTGTCGCAGATCAGGTTATCATTGCTAACTTCCTTCATCTTATTAATCACTGGTTAGTATAACAAGTTTCCAGGCAGGTCAGTGATGGTTGAGAGTTCAGTATGGTCTAAAAAAGAGATGTCCTTCATGCATTAGTTATTAGCAAATGAAAGTTCTCATTCTTTTTTCCCGAATTAAAAGAAATGACCACTCAAAATGGGAAATGATGAAGGTCTTGCACAACTACTTTATTTTACCCCTAAAGTATTCTACTTTTTCACCGGAGCATCTATTTCCACTTCAAGATACACTTATCCACACTATCTATGATGTATTTCACTTGCTTAGGCTATATTATCCTCGTCTTAATGGGTGTTATGACCTTATAATGCTAGATGCACAATGTTGGTAACTTTTCTTTCCAATGAGAGCACATGGACTATGTGTCACTTCTTGATTAGCTCCTTTTCTCCTTCCCAATTCTTTGTCCAGAATTTTTTTGCTATGGTTATGTCCAATGTTGCTCCAATTCTGGTGTCGGTATCCAATATGGGTATGGAGATAGAGGCCAGATTCTTTATTATATAAATTTTAGGATTCAAGGGTATGGATGCGAGTGTTGCGATACGGTCGATAATTGTATGACGACGTATAAACTTTATATTTTAATTAATTAAAGCTGTTGAGCTAGAACTAACTAAATTTAATTCTTTATAAGCCACCTACTCTGATATTTTATTCTTACCATATCCCATGTAATAGCAAAGCATTTTCATACTTTATATAACTATATATATGACATAAACCCCAAAATCGAACCAAATACCCAATCTTTCTATACTCCTCACTTGCAGATGTAGTCGAAGCACCCAAAGTTAGTTGGCCAACTCCTGCGTGGATCCCAAACCCATGCCAACATAGGTGCAGAAGAGATTTAAAAAGTCAACATAGATATGTCAAGTAAATTCTAATGTTGGAACTTATTGCTGAAGCATCCATAGAATGAATAGGTAATGCATCCAGTGAACATGAATTACACCCTCTAAATTATTGGTAATTTACCACAACGAAAATTTTTCAATAGTACCCCAAAAATAAATGTTTTTAGTAGTTCAATTGGTTGGCTACCTAAACTTTCATTTTGTTGGTGAGGGTTTGATTCCCCACATTGTAATCCCCTTCCCATTTCCCCTTCCCCGACCCCCAATTTTTTTTTTAAAAAAGTGCTGCCTGTAAATAAATTCTTAGAGATAGACACATAAAATAGTCATGGTTTCTGGTAGTTAGACAGATGAGAAGGAGAAAGAAGACAGAACTAAGAGATTTAGTGAGATAAGAGATGAATTTCAATTCTTTTACTTACCAATTTTTAATTTATTTGGAGCAGAAAGGAGTAGTGGAGCATAGGATTGCAACCTTACAGTGATTAGTTTTCTTGTAATCATCACGGGCAATTTTCTCTGCAGATAAATGCATTAATTGCAGTGTGGATAAGGATGTTTAGGTGCAGAAATAGCCGCTCTCTTCGGTCAATTGGATTCTACTCCATTAAATTTATGCTGGTTTTTATCTTCAACCATTGCCCTTGCTTCTGTTTTGCTTCTGAAGTTACTTTGTTAGCAACCCTCGCAGAACATGGCTGCTATATGTTGTTTGCTCCAAAACACAAAATAGAACTTGTCCATATCAATTTTTGGATTAGAATTCTGTCATTTTAAGTGTAATCACGTAATAGCAGCCTTAACAGAACAAGGCTGCTCTATGTCATTATCTGAAGAACACAAAATATATCTTTTCAATTTGATTTCCTATTAGAATTGTCCTTTTAAGTAAGTGCAATTGCTTATCAGGTTGCTGTCGCTCTTTCACATGCTGCAATTTTAGAAGAGTCCATGCGAGCCCATGATCAGCTCATGGAACAGAATATTGCTCTGGATGTAGCTCGACAAGAAGCAGAGATGGCCATTCGTGCACGTAACGACTTCCTTGCTGTGATGAACCATGAAATGAGAACACCTATGCATGCAGTTATTGCTCTGTGCTCTCTGCTTTTAGAAACAGACTTAACACCAGAGCAGAGGGTTATGATCGAGACCATATTGAAGAGTAGCAATCTTCTTGCAACACTAATTAATGATGTGCTAGATCTTTCCAGACTTGAAGATGGTATTCTTGAACTAGAAAATGGAACATTCAATCTTCATGGAATCTTAAGAGAGGTAAATTACCATAAACCTATGCATATCTACTATACACTGGTAACACGTTGATTTCCTCTAGTAAACAGGTAGCATGAGTTTGTTCTTTACACTGATTGCAGGCTGTTAATTTGATAAAGCCAATTGCATCTTTGAAGAAATTATCTATAACTCTTGCTTTGGCTTTGGATTTACCTATTCTTGCTGTGGGTGATGCAAAACGCCTTATTCAAACTCTCTTAAATGTGGCTGGAAATGCTGTGAAGTTCACTAAAGAAGGTCATATTTCAATTGAGGCTTCAGTTGCCAAACCAGAGTACACGAGAGATTGTCATCCTCCTGAAACGTTCCCGATGCCTAGTGATGGCCAGTTTTATTTGCGCGTCCAGGTTGAGCATTTATATCCTCTTATCGTGGCTTAATGGTTTTTTACCAAGTTTTCTTTCGGAAATGAGTTGGCATACAAATGCATGCAGTTCCAATAGTTGTTTGTTGGCTCATTCAGGGCAAAGTGTTCTGTGTCCCAAAGCCAGCAAAATCAGAAACCCTCTTTGATCGCTAAATCTTTCTGTTAAATGAGAAGATACATGTACCTCCTTTATCCTTGCATAGTTCATGTCCTGCAGGACAGAATCTCCTTTGGTTTCAATTACTTTTACGGCTGTGGAGGTTTTCTTTGCAGTTCTGGATTGTTTATTTCGTCTCAAGTAGAATATCAATCAGAAAAAGAGATTTATATCATTCACTTGAAAATTAATCCTGTTGAGATTATGTTCTTGCAGGTTAGAGATACTGGGTGTGGCATTAGCCCACAAGATATCCCACTAGTATTCACCAAATTTGCAGAGACCCGACCTACATCAAATCGAAGTACTGGAGGGGAAGGTCTGGGGCTCGCCATTTGCAGACGGTAAGTTTCAAATTGTAAATTTGGGATCATCATTTTTTCCTCGTGTCCATATTATAAAGGCTTCTTTAAGACATCCTCTTTTCACCCTCAGTTAACTCTCAGTGCCTTTTTGTATGTTGCTTTGTGTGCCTCGGTTCTCATTATTTATACTCATTTGACATTTGAAACGGATGGATGCAGATTTATTCAACTTATGAAGGGTAACATTTGGATTGAAAGTGATGGTCTAGGGAAGGGAACCACTGTCACGTTTGTCGTTAAACTCGGAGTCTGCAACCATCCAAATGCATTGCCTCTGCGACCTGTGCCTTCCAGAGGCAGGTTGAACAAAGGTAGCGATGATCTCTTCAGGTATAGACAGTTCCGTGGAGATGATGGTGGGATGTCTGTGAATGTTCAACGCTATCAAAGAAGTCTGTAAATGACAAAACACATTGGTGGACATAATATAGCAGACCAGGACCAGTGAATTTGAGATTTCTTCACAGTTCTGTATGCTCCATTAACACAGTTTCTTGTAACCAACTTAACTCAATGCTCGTAAAGTGAGTCTTGAAAATTGCAGCATCTTCAAAGTGTAACTATCGAATTTATATATCGAGCTTTTTGCAATTGGGTTTCAAAGGTTATTTGAACATCAAGGTGACAGATGAATTTAGCACTACTTAACAAGTTTATACAATCAAGTTATTTGAAAAACAATTAGACAATTGTGAAAATACTAGTAAAAAGACGGATTTAAAGCACTGCCAATATTGAATTTGTTCCATGCTTGATGATGATAATAAGCTAATTCAGGTGATATACATCAGTAATGCAGACTAATGCTTCATGGCGTGCTCTGGAGGAAAATAGTTTTCATGCCTACGAAGGACCAAGTTCTTTGAAAATAAAAAAAATGAACACTCCATTAGAAGAAGAATAAATTCCCAATTGATCCCATACCTCCAAATTCCCAATTTACTTGTGTGTCAATCATAAGACACCCACTTAATTTTCAAGAAAAGACATTTTTCAACATAAGACATGCTGCATACACGATGTTTTAGGAAAATATATTTTCCTTGCGCATCAAACACACAACACCCACTTATTTCTTAAAAAGAAAATCTCCTTCCTACCAAACATCTTTAGTTTAAACTTAATAATCCAAGAATGCTTCCTTAGGCACTTAATATTTACTGATTTCATTTGAAATTAGCAGAACGTATGCGTGTAGACCTCCAATCAAGCGTTCTAAGCCATACCCATGATCAGAGGTTCAAAAAATTTACTTCCGAGAAAACTCAACGAAGAGTACAATTAAGTAGCATGCAAGTTAGCAACGGAGAGCAGAATTTGCTCTCCATCTGATATTCTGATGCAGAGTAATTGACTAAAGGAGAAAGCATAACTGAATATGAAACTGGGGAGAAACACAAGAACAAGATATCGAAACTTCAAAGCATCTATTCAACTTCATGTAGGTAAAACATTGCTTCTTAAAGTACATGAACAAAATAGGGAACATATAAAAGATATTAAACTGGCATAATAACAAAAAGCAGATATAGAGCCAACCCTCCTTACAGTTCATCATCCTCACTTCTTTGACTTCTTAGATCCTCCCCTGCAACAAGGACAATACTCATCAAATTTTGTTTAAGGTCCTTGATATGATATATATACTGATGGCAAATTTGGGATAAGCTTACTGGGCAGTCTGGGCTGGGGGTGCTGATGCTGCTGGTGCTGGTGCTGCAGGTTGTACTGGCTTTTCTCCTGGTCCCTGTAAATTAGAAAATAAACTAAGCTCAATTTCATTGGTGTTATTGTAACTAGTCACCATTAGCTGCTGACAACCAGTCAGAGTACCGGGGCAGTAAGCAGTCTCTGGTGTTGAACTTTAATTACCTGAGCAAATCGTTCCTCCCTCCTAGCGAACTTTCTTTCCCGGCTCGCCTTGTTCTTTGCCCTCCTGGCTTCAAATTGGTCAGATAATGTCTTCTCTCTAGCCTTCTCAGCCTTTGTTTTGTGAATGTTCTCCATGAGCACACGCTTGTTCTTGAAAACGTTACCCTTCACCTTCATGTACATGTCATGATACATGTGCTTGTCAATCTTCTTGGACTCCCTGTACTTGCGAAGCAAACGCCTGAGCACTCTCATCCTCCTCATCCACAGCACCTTTGTGGGCAACCTAGCCTCCCTGGTACCCTTACGCTTACCTGAGGAAAGACTATATATTGAGTATCAAGTGCCTCAAAGAAAATTTCTTTAGATTGTATATTGAGTATCAAGTGCCTCCAAGAAAAAAATTTCTTTAGACTATATATGGAGTATCAAGTGCCTCCCAACAAAATTTTTTTTTCTCGTTTTATGAATGGCAACAAAGCAAGCCCTATCCATTTTTACAACTGAGCCAATATTCCATAGGTGATTTCAAAAATCATTTTCAGTTTAAGTACCATGAAAACACAAACTAATTTGGGCAACTACACACATTAGAATATATTAAATTTCAAACAGCTTGCACGATAATATTCAGAGAAGCATTTCTACCAGAAAACAGAAACTACATTTACTTAATCAAGTAACCAATGTCACAAGATTAGGAGGTACCATATCCAGAGTGACGCCCCTTCCTTTTGGCTTCCTTCATCCTGCGGGCGCGAGATCGTGAGTGAATTTTGGTTGGTTTCCTGATGATGAAACCATCCTTCACCAACTTTCTGATGTTTTGTCCTGCACTCAACACAAACAAGGAGATTTAGAGGCAACCGATGTGTGTAAAGACAAACATAATAAGCAAGCAAAAACACATCCACGACTAGAGCCTTCTCAGATGTTATATCAATGTGAATGCTAGAAAATACCAAGTGCTAAAAGACCATTTTAAGTTCGCCAGACCACGAAGAAGAAACAAATAAGAGTGAAACATTTCCCACACATATGCAACTTTACTCTATGCAGCACTCATATGACCAAAACTCTAAATTATCAAACAATCTTCCAATTATCTTCAACCCCAGCAAAATATAAATCCTCTATATCCATATAGCTCTGTTTCAGGTCCATTTCATTCACTGCTAAATAATCTATCATTGAGATAATTAACAATTCTCTAAATCTAAAATCTAACAATAATTGGGTGGCTAATTTGGTCTCAACTAGTTCAGATAGCATCTTTGTATCCTTTCTTCCATTGTGCTTAACCTTTTACAAATCAGTTTACATAAAAATTCATGTTGCAAACACTAGTATGTAAGAATATTCACTGAAAATTGAAGAAAAATCTTTTCTTGCTAAACATATCCATATCTAACACTCACAAGCTCTTACAGTAAATATGTTTAATTCATATCAAATCCCAAAGTGAAAAAGAACAAATCAAAAAGTAATAAAAATCCAAGAAAACATAAAGGGTATTGCTAAAATGAACTAAAACAGTGAAAATCGGCAAGAGATCTTAAATAAACAGAGCTCAAAAGAATCACAAAGATTCAACATACTTGAGTTGGCCATGGAGATTTCGTTTCCTTCATTAGGGTCAAGCCATACTTTTCCTCTCCCACACTTGAGGACACTGGCGGCGAGCCGCTTCTGTAGTTTCAGTGACACCATCTTTGTTCTCTCTCCCTCACAACCTCTCTTCTTCAATGGAGAAAAAAGGAGGTGCTTCAGATAAGGCTTTTATATTCAAGCTACCAGATGAGGCACCTAGGGTTTTTGATAGGGCTTAGTTATTGGGTTCATACTCTTAGCCCATGTTGAGTGTCTTGGGCTTACAAACTCTACTTTAAAATGGGCCTTAAAGATAGATTGGGCTAAGCCCATATTCTGTTGTACAAATTGAATCGCAGATCTACAAAGCGAAAGAAATAGGCAAATTACACCGAGAGACACTAAATTTAAGAAATTATCAAAAAAATAGCCCTCGTTGTATAGACATGTATATTCAATGCATATTTGTGTATCATAACATATATTTAGTGTATAACTCATGTATAAGTAATATACATTGTATGAGTGTATACTTTTTATAACTTTTGACAAATTATATTGTATAGTCATGTATAGTTTTGTTGATTTGGGACTATTTTTTATGTAAATAAAATATAAACTACTTTTTTGTAATTTTTACGTTTCTGTATATATATGTAATTTCCCGAAAGAAATTTTCATCATTTGACCCTTTTTGAGTAGTTATTTAGTAAAATAAGGGCACTAACAAACATTACAGAGAAAATTAAAATTTTTCTGGGTGGCTATAGAGTATTTCGGTGATTCAAATAAGAAAGAAGTAGAAGTCTATTAAATAAAGAAATTT
>JBCEWC010015927.1:0-13421 GCA_038996855.1 Solanum aculeatissimum | reverse complement strand
AGAAAGGATAGAACCTAGTACCTTAGGCTTGAGTAGATTGGAAAAGATAGGGGTATCACTCCATCATGTCCAACTCCACTTCCCATGTAGCACTATCGACATGTTGGTTCCTCCAAAGCACCATAACCGAAGCCACCTCTTTGTTGCGAAGCTGTTTCACTTGCCTATCCAAAATTTTAACTGGTACCTCTTCATAAGTCAAATTCTCCTCAACCGCCACACCCTCCAAAGGTGTAATTTCCATAGGGTCGCCGACCAATTTCCTTAACATCGAAACATGGAACACTGGATGAATAGAGCTCATCTCCGGAGACAAATTCAACCTATAAGCCACCTTGCCAATCCAGTCAATAACCTCATATGGTCCGACGCACCGAGGACTCAACTTGCCATTTTTACCAAAACGCATGATGTCTTTCATAGGAGACACTTTCACATAAACCTAATCACCTACAAGGAATTCGAGATCCCTCTTCATAACTTCCGAATAGGACTTTTGACGACTTTGAGATGTCCTCAATCTTTCCCTAATCAACCTCACCTTTTCTATGGCCTCAACCACCAAGTCCGAGCCTAACAATGTCGCCTCACCTATCTCAAACCAGCCCAACGGGAATCTACACCTTCTACCATACAAAGCCTCAAACGAGGCCATACCAATGCTAGCATGAAAACTATTATTATAGGCAAACTTAATAAGAGGTAGATAATCATCCCAATTTTCATTGAACTCCAATACATAAGCCCTTAACATGTACTCCAAGGTTTGAATTGTCCTCTCGACTTGTCCATCGGTTTAGGGATGGAAGACAGTGCTCAATTTGATCTTAGTACCAAGTCTCTTATGAAACGACTTCCAAAAATGAGAAGTGAATTGAGTACCACGATCTGATATAATTGACCTCGGTATACCATGCAACCTTACCAACTCCCGGATATACATCTTAGCATACTCTTCGGCACTATAAGTATTCTTGACCGATAACCAATGAGCCAACTTAGTCATACGATCAACAACAATCCATATCGAGTAGGATTATTTACTAGTACGAGGCAACCCAACTATGAAGTCCATATTCACATCCTCCCATTTCCAAGTAGGAATCGCAATATCATGGGCTAGGACACCGGGCCTTTGGTATTCCACCTTCACTTATTGACAATTTAGATATTCCAACACGAATTTTGCTATGTCTTTCCTCATGCCATGCCACCAATACAACTCCCTTAAATCTTGATGCATCTTAGTGGATACCGTATGAATAGAATTTTTGGCAATTATGAGTTTCACTCATGATAACTCCTTTAGGTCGTCAACATCCGGAACACACAATCGATTTAGGTATTGTAGCACACCATCTCCCCCTTGGGAGAAAACCTTAATCTATTCTTTGGCAGCCAATTTATTTAACTCCACCAAGGAAGGATCCAAGTCTTGCTTTGCCTTAACACCAATCACCACCGAAGACAGATCTGCCTTGAACAAAAATACCACCATTTTCTGAGCAAACCAACCTAACACTCAATCTATCCAAACGGTGCACATCCTTCACTATCTTCTTCCTCCCCTCATCCACATGTGACACACTTCCCATAGATGACCTACTAAGGGCATCCGCTATAACATTCGCCTTGCTGGGATGGTAAAGGACACTCATGTCATAATCCTTGAGAAGTTCCAACCATCTTCTTTGTATTAAATTAAGATCTCTTTGGGTGAACACATATTGCAAACTCTTGTGATCGGTGAAAACATCTACATGAACCCCATCTAGATAATGTCTCCAAATCTTTAGAGCAAACACCACCGCCGCCAGTTCAAGATCATGGGTCAGATAATTTTGCTCATGCACCTTTAATTATCGAGACACATAAGCTATTACTTTACCATGTTGCATAAGCACACAACCCAACCCAGTTCGTTAAGCATCACAATACACCACAAATCCATATAATCCATTGGGAAAGGTCAAAACAGGAGCCGATGTGAGTAGATCCTTGAAGGTCTGGAAGCTCTTCTCACACTCACTCGACCACACAAATTTAGCCTTCTTCTGAGTTAACTTGGTCAATGGCGATGCAATGGAAGAAAATTCTTCAACAAACCTCCGATGATAATCGACCAATCCAAGGAAACTTCGAATATCTAAAGGAGTCAACGGTCTAGGCCAATCTTTCACCGTTGCGGTCTTCTTAGGATCAACCTTAATGCCATCATCGGACACCACATGCCTAAGAAATGCAACTTCTCCCAACCAAAATTCACACTTGCTAAAATTGGCCAACAATTGCTTCTCCCTCAAAGTTTGAAGAACCAACCTCAAGTGACCAATATGCTCTCGCTCACTCTGGGAGTAAATTAGGATATCATCGATGAAGACCACTACAAAATTATCAAAGAACAATTTAAACACCCGATTCATGAGATCCATAAACACTGCTAGAGCATTGGTCAAACCAAATGACATTGCCACAAAATTAAAGTGCCCATAATGAGTCCGGAAAGCCATATTTGGGATATCAAATTCCCTTACCTTCAACTGATGGTAATCCGATCGAAGATCTATCTTAGAGAAATAAGTAGCTCCTTGAAGTTGATCAAAAAGTAATCAATTTTAGGAAATGGGTACCTATTCTTAATGGTCACCTTATTAAACTGTCGATAATCAATACATATTAAGAGTGAAACATCCCTTTTCCTCACAAACAACATGAGAGCACCCCAAGGAGAAACACTTGGTCTAATGTAACCCTTCTCAAACAAGTCCTTCAGCTGGTCCTTCAACTCGTTTAGTTCAGTCAGAGCCATATGATAAGGAAGAATAAAGATAGGTTGAGTATTCGGAAGAAGCTCTATACCAAAATCCACTTCCCTATTAGGAGGAATACCAGGCAAGTCCTCGGGAAAGACATTGAAACTCATTAACCACCGAAACTGATTCCAGAGTAGGTGACTCACCCTCCACATCTCTAACACGCACAATATGGTAGATACACCCCTTACAAATCATTCTCCGGGATTTGAGGTAAGAAATAAACTGACCTCTAACCACAGAATCACTACCCTTCCATTCCAATAGGGGTTCATTAGGACCTTGAATTTTGACTTGTCTAGTTCTACAATCAACCAAGACATACGAGGCATGCAACCAATCCATCCCAAGAATAACATCCAAGTCATACATCTCAAGTTCTACAAGATCAGCGGGGAAGCTCTTATGAAATATAGAGACAAAACAACCCCGATACACTTTTCGGGCAATAATAGACTCACCCATGGGAGAATACACTGAATAAGATTCCCTTCGGATTTCAGGGCTTAAGCCAAATTTAACAGCCAATAGAGGAGTCACAAAATATAATTTTTCACCTGTATCAAGTAAAGTATAAGCATCGAAATAAAAGATTCTTAACATATCAGTCAGGATGTCTGGAGCTTCCTCTACCTCCTATTGGGCATGAAGAGCATATAACCTATTGTTCCTGGGAGCACTAACAATCTGAGCCCTCGACTGCCCTTGACCACCAGGGTCCGCTTAATCTTTCTTTGCACCCTTGAGACAGTCAGAAATCTTGTGGTCCAAACCCCCGCACCCAAAGCAAGCACCCGAAGCTCTCTTACCATCACCCATATGGTTCTTCCCACACTGGTCACAACGGGGAATTCATGGAACACCCCCAAATTGTAACTTAAGAGGAGGCACCCTTGGGTTAGCGAACATCACATTCGAACCTTGGCCTTCTTGGAATTGACCAAATCTACCACCAACCTTAGAGTTAGAGAACCTACCATCATACTGGGCTCTCTTAGAGTCATTCACCCTTTGCTCCTTAAGCTTCCCTCCCTTAAACTATTCAGTATAGGTCATGAGCCGGGAAATATCCATGTCCCTAATGAGCATAGCGGTACGATATTCTTTCATTACAAAGTCAGAAAATATCCTAAATGAACTTGTACATTCTTGCACGGGGATCACCTACTAGCATAGGAGCATACTTTGAAAGCTTAGTGAATTTGAGGGAATAGTCCCTCACAGTCACGCTACCTTGTCAAAGATTAATGAACTCAGTCATCTTGGCTTCCCGAAGTTCAAGGTGGAAGAATCGGTCCAGGAAGGCTATCTTAAACTCCTCCCCACCAACCTTGACATCTACCGTTCTTTCCACCAACCACTGATTGTACCACACTTGAGCCACATCTTTCAACTGATACACAACCAACTCAACTGTTTCCTTAGAACTAACACCCATAGTAGTCAACACTTTCGTGAGCTCATCAATGTACTCCTGGGCATCCTCATCAACCTTTGAACCAAAGTACTCCGAAGGATTCATCCGAGTGAAGTCACTCACCCAAGAAGCTGGAGTGCCACCATTCTTGGGATTAGTTGGCCAAGCTTGATTAGCCACCACTTGGGCCAACATTACACCATGTTCTGAAATTAAGGGTGGGTCACTTGTTCCTCTACAGGTTCACGAGGGGCCTGTTCCTCATTGATCGGAACTTGTCTGGGGAGAGGAGCTCTTCTGGGAAATATCTTCTGAAAGAGCAACAAGAATACCAACATTAAAGAAGTCTCATAATAGTACACAACACGACAAAAGGGGACAATAAAGTGTGAGAATTCCTAAAATATCGTCATAGCCTCTTTTTCATAGGTATGGCACGTATCATACCCATGAACAAGACTCTAATTGATGTGACATGTTGGACTCCAAGGATACTTTACAACCTAGGGCTATGATACCATCTTTGTCATGACCCGAGAGTAGGGCCTAGATTTGACATGTCGAAGGAGAAGTTGAGAGTCCTCAATCATGCCATCATAGCATCATCGCAAACATCATCGATTCGGAAGCACATAAACATAAGAAACAACATGTAAGTCTATGGGATTCTAGGGCTTTGGACGCAAGCTATGGGGATGTTGTCGGGAATGGGATAAGCATAAATCACATAGCACATAGCAATTACATTCTAAGGGGCTGGTAAGTATGACTCAAGCTATGGGGGAAACAGGTTTAGGGACTTTCCACATAAACACATTCCCAATCCAAACGTATCATAATAGCATAAGCGGGAATGAATGCATAACATAAGATACCATCACTTAACATAGATAGCCAAATCATTACAAGTAACACATAACATAATATACAATTAAGCTCGATATATCTAATAATGCCACTACATAAGATAGGATGGAGCCTCCACATATTCTATCATGACCCGGATAGGGGACCTAGATGTGACATGGTGAAGGAGAACCCGAAAGTCCTTGATCAAGCCATCATAGCACCATTACTCATATCATCAGTTCAGAAGTGCGGAAAGTAAACACATAACACATAATTCTAGGGGAAACGGGGCTTTGGACTCAAGCTATGGGGATGTTGCCGGGAATGGATGAGCATGAATCATATAGCACATAACAAGTATTTATAAGGGGCTGGTAAGTAGGACTCAAGCTATTGGGGCATACCAGGTTAGGGGACTTTAAACATAAGCACATTCCCAACATTCATAATCCCATAAACATAATCATAAGCATAAACAAAACATCATTTCCATAAACAAATCCCAATACTCATAATATTCCAATAGAGTATAATACAACGTGCAAGAGTTTAGTGTGTCCAACATAGCCTCTACATAAGAAAAAGCGGGGCCTCGACATAGTTTGGGGCTCACCCTCAATACATGAAATAAGAAAGTTAAAAAATACAAGGTAGATAGTAGGTAGCTATTGCCCTTGAACAAAAGGGCTCACCACAAGCTAGTAACTCCTAGGAGGTCACTCGTCATCCACTGGAAGATAGAAGCCGTGTCACGACCAGGATAGTTGGCCTAGATGTGACATGGCGAAGGAGAACCCGAAGGCCCTCGATCAAGCCATCATAGCTTCATTACACACATCATCAGTTCGGAAGCGCGGAAGCTTAACACATAGCACATAAGCTCTAAGGGGTTTGGTACTTGGGACTCAAGCTATGGGGACAATAACAGGAATGGGACAAACATGAATACATATAACACGTAGAAATAATTTCTAAGGGAAAGGGGAAATAGGATTCCACTATGGGGGCACATCGGGATTATGGGACTTTCCACATAAGCACATAGTCATTCACAATACCCATCATACAAGCCATAAGATAATAAGATAACATTGTCATAACCAAAGCGAAATAGCATCGCTTTACATAACCAAATGTTTAACATAACAAGTCAACGTACAAGAGTCTAGAATGGTCCAACAAGCCTTACATAGATGAGCGGGGCCCGACAAGTTTGAGGCTCACCCTCAAGACATAAGAAAGTAACTAGCATAACATAAAATAGATAGAATAGATGGTGGCTATTTCCTTTGAACAAAAGGGCTCACCACTAGTAAAGTCTTCAACAAGTTATCAAGCTTCGTCCGTTAGAATGTAGATATCGTCTTCGGTCCCGACATAGTTAGAACATATAGAAAAAGAACATGGGTTAGCATAATTAAGCACTAAGTATGCGGACATGCAATGCATATGACAATATAGTATGACCAAGAAACATGACAAGGGGACAAGTGATATGAAAGGAATGCACGTAGCAAAAGAATAGTATAACAAGATGTTATTCCATGATGCATAAAATGCAATCCTATGATCAATATAAAGGGTGGATGTGACCTACAGCGATAACATGGAAAGACCCGAGCGAGCCACTACCCGGATCTAGACTACTTGCCAAGTAGTACCCTAATCACCCTTGAAACAAGGGGAAACATGTAAGTCATCTCATATACGGAGAAATCCCATGATGGCACATAGTTTGAAGGAAAGGAGTATGGACCCTGTGGAGATAGTCCACACGCCTCCAATCCCTCAATACCAAGTCTCATCCCACGGGAATACGTATAGGTACATGAAACTTCAAAATAGGAAGACTTACATTCATTTTCAAAACATGCATTATTAGTCAAAACAAACCATAGTTCAAATCATGTTCATGCTTAGGCCAAGGGCTATCAAGAGATTACAAATCATTTTCATGATCATTCCATGTGAATGCAATAAGAGTAGCTCATCTACTTAGCTTATCATATCAAGCATTCAAAACATATCAATATGGTGCAAGCATCCAATATGCTCAAAGAGCCCTGACAAGGGACTATGTGATCAGAAGTCTTAACGTTTCATTCAAAACATGAGTTTCATCAAGAGTTTCAACATAACAATAATTCTTGGATATGCTATGAATGAGGATCAAGAACATGGGTAATGAAATTTTAACTAAATTTCACAATTTGAAAGGTAGTTCATCATAAACCAAGTAAAAATCCATAAATAAGGCATAATGCAAGTTACCCATGCTTAATTAAATCATGAAAGGGACATGCAATTTGATTCATCAAGGGTTTCCATGAACATTAAAAAAAGTCAAGACTTAAAACATGTTTAAATCACCTAAAAACTATAGCACATAATTCCCAACATTAAACTACATCAATAATGGAAGAACCCATAACTTAAAGAAGCTTAAAATCAAATTTAAAGGTTAGGGTTCTTGGGTCTTCAAGGATGAAAGAAGATACTTGAATCAAATCCCACATATCTTGAATTCACCAAAGGAATTGCAAAGTCAAATTAGTCAAGGTTATCTTCCCCAAAATTCTTCAAGCTTTCTTCAATGGAGGTCAAGAGGATTTTTGAATTCTCAAAGTGTATAGAGGAGGCTTAGAATGGACGAATAAGGGTTTGGGTCTTGATTTAGGGGTTTGGGAGACTTTAGGATACAAAAAAAGGGCCTAGGGATTAATTAAATGACAAAATTACCATTAACGAAATAGACTTTTAACTGCCAAGCAGAGTGACACAGAGGATATACATTGCCCGTGAACATGTAACAAGGACCGTACAAGGCACCATCAACCAATACTTAGCCAAAACTTCAACACGAACTCTCGAAGGACTTTCTGGACCACTTGACGAGGGGATCTATTGAGGCACACTTGGCCAAAGAATCAACCCCCAGACTTTGCCAAGACACTTCCCCACTCAACGAACCACTAAACGGGCCGTACAAGGTCTCACGGACCGTGGGGTGATCCGTGAGCCATGACTTAGGTTTTAGGGTGGGTCCTAGCCACCCCAAGCTCAATGAACCATGGCAAGGACACCCACACAGACCGTGGACCCTCACACGGTCCGTGGTCCTTGCCTTGGGCCCTTTTCAGGGCCTATCTTCAATGTCTTCCAAATTTCAAGAAGTCCCACTATTTTGGCCATAACATCCTCATACAAACTTCAAATCGATTGAAACTAGTCGAGTTTAGACGATAACTCAATGAGATTCAATTTGATATGTATCATACCACACGGTTTAACCCTCATTAAAAGTTATGCTAGCTCAAAGTCTACTATCCAAACGGCCTCTCTAGGCCATCAAATGATCTGTTTTGCGTTCGGCCACTTAAACTCAACCCGTGGCTACAAACAATCAACCATGACCAGAATAATATCAAACAAGACCACCCATAAGGAGTTTTCAAAAATCTTTGGGTCGTTACAAGCCGTCACCGGTCCCTACATGGTTAGAACACGTAGATAAATAATATGGGTTAGCACAAATATATACTAAGTATGCTGGAATGCAATGCATATGATAATATAGTATGACCAACCAAGATGACAAGGGGACAAGTGATACAAAAGGAATGCACATAGCCAAAGGGAATATATTATAACAATATGTTATGCCATGATGTATGAAATGTAACCTAAGATCATATCATAGTGGGGATGTTGCCTCAACCGACACCGGAGGAGACCTGAGCAAGCTACTACTTGGATCCAGACTACTTGCTAGGTAGATCCCTAGTCAACCCTTCAACAAGGGGATATATAACAAGTCAATCCCAATCTAAAGAGATATCCCATGTTGGCACATGGTTTGATAGAAAGGAGTATGGACCCTTGGCAGTAGTCCACCCAGACTCCAATCCCTCGGTACTAAGCCTCATCCCACGGGAGTCCTTATATATATCCATGCAAGCTTTTTAAAATAAAGAGTTGACATTCTTTCCAAAATCATGCATCATAGCAAAACCAAAACATGATCAATTCCATATCCATACTTAGGCTAAAAAGCCAACAAGAATTTCCATAATCATTTCCATATCAATGGAATAAGAGTAGCTCATCTACATAGTTTATCATATCAAGCCTTCATAACATATCAAAGTTGTGCAAGCACCCATAATGCTCAAAGAGCCATAACAAGAGACTATGTGATCACAAGCCTTAACATATCATATCATAACAAGAGGGTCATTCCCTTAACAAGAGTTTCATCATAACCATTCTTCAATGCATATGCCATGAATGAGAGATCAAGTGCATGGGTAATGGAGGATTCAACCTTAAATCACAATTCAATAGGTAATTCAACATAATTCATGATAAAATTCCAATTCAAAGCATAATGCAATTTACCCATGCATATTAAACCATTAAAGGGACATGCACATTGATCCATCAACAATTTCCATGCATTTCATAAAATTTAAACTTAAATCAACTAATTTCTATAGCCCACAACTCAATGCAATGAAATACATCAAGAATTAAAGAACCCATAATCAAAGGAAGCTTAAATTCATAAATTAAAGAGAAACGTTCTTGGGTCTTCATGGTTGAAAGGAAATACATGTATCAAACCCACATGCCTTGAGTTTAATCAAGAGAATTTGATGTAATTTCAAGAGAGATGAATTTCCCCAAATTTCTTCAAGTTTTCATCAATGGAGGTCATGATACTTGAGAGAATTTTGGAGAGACTTTTGGAGTTTTTTTTAAATTTAAAAGACCCTAAGGTGGGTCAGGGGCTAAGCAACACCCCTAGGCTTTAACATAAATAAATGAAAGATAGGAAGATACATGGAGGGGGACATCAACCTTACCTCCTCCCTAAGATGGTACTCTGTGGATAACCTAGGTTGGTCAACCACTAGCCCTTAAATCTAATGAAGCAAACCAAGAAAATCCTAAGAGAGGACTCCTCTCTTAACAATAATCTAGGAAAGCAGTAAGCAAGGGAGACTCTCCTCATAATTTAAAAGCAAATAACACCTAGGCATAATCCTATTCACTATTATGTTGACAACTTACTGGATCAGTTCATCATCAGGAAATCTCATGGAGGTTGTTGTGCTTCTGGTTCTTTAAGGAGGTTTTCTCATTCTTTTCATCTGTCTTCTCCTGAATGTGATAACCCATATTTTTTCCATCTTCAGGTAGGCTTCGCTTTCTTTATGTAGTTTGTTGGCATCACTTAGGAGTTGCTGATCTGTTGACTGTATTTAGCTAGAGAGTGAACCACTTGGTTGGCTTCTCTCATAATGTGGTGGCATCTGAAGTCCTGAATTTGGGCCTTGTAGTATTGGATCATGTTTAGATCCTTCTATATCCTCCAGGGAGGAGTAGCAGTATGGTTTATCCAGGAACTGAGCATTTCAGCATCTACCTCCAGTTGCACTTTGTTATAACTCATTTGAACACACTATCTTAGCCCAATAACTACTGCCTGGCTTTCTGTTTGCAGGTTAGTTCCCTTCCCCAGGGGGTAGGCAAAGGCAATAATAAGGTTCCCAACTCTATCCCACACAATTCCCCCTGCCTCTATTTTCCCTGGATTTCCTAGAGCACTGCCATCAGTATTTAGTTTGATCCATTGATCTTGTGGCTTAGTCCACTGAACTGGAGTGATTCTGACATCTTGGTAGCATTTTTCCACCTGAGTAGTAAGTTCTTTCCATTCATAAGGCCAGTCCATGTAAGGGAAGGTTGTCCTCATAAGCATTGACATGTCCCTGGCCACCATATATTTGACTTTTGCTGTGTTAGGACATATGCCATCATATTTAGCAGAGCGCCTACTCTTCCATAAGTTCCAACAGAGGAAGATTGGGGTAGCCTGCATAATTAATCTATGAGCCTTATTAGTATGCTTGGTTTCCCACCACTTCTTTATATACTGTCTTAGAGAGCTCACATCAATGTTAATGCTCAGGGAACCAGCAAAATATCTCCAAATTTTCCTGGCAAAGGAGCTATTAAGGAGAATGTGATCAATTGTATCCCATCCAGGATTAGAGCAGCAGTAGCATTGGTTGGGGTCATATCCAAAACTTATCAGTTTTCATTGGTAGGTAGTTTACCTCTCATTGCCCCTATAGAAAAAATGAGCACTTGAAGGGGATGATCTTATGCAAAATAAGCTTCTTTATGCTATTAAGTTCCCTTTTCTCCCTAAGAAAATTCCAAGATGAGGATGTTGAAAAATCTCCATTAGTGTTGAGCTTCCAAATAGGTTTATCAGGTATACAATTGAGAATCTGAATTGGGGTATTGAGTATGACACCAATCTACTGGTGAGGGGCAGTTTCCATAACCTTCTCCTGATCCCAATGCCCATTCTGAATAAAGTCAGACACTTTGGTGTTGTTAAATCTGCAACTAATTTCACTGAATTGGGCCAGAGGACCTATTCCCAACCAATCATCCCACCAAAAATAGCAGTTCCCTAAGTAAACTTTCCATTGGATATGAGGTTCAATAAGATGCTTGTTATACATCATGTGTTTCCAAATCAGGGAATCCTTTTTGTCCCCCTTTTTGGTCAAAGGGTTGGCTCTTTGACAATATTTGGCTCTCAAGAACTCAGACCAAAGGGAGCTGTTGGTTCTAAAGTTCCACCAATGTTTAACCTGAAAGTCTTTACAAACATCAGCTATGTTTCTAAATCAAATTCCACCTTCTGCCAAGGAAAATCTAAGGCTTTTCCAAGAAGCCCAATGATACTTCTTTTTTTGATCCAACCTTCCCTAGAAGAAGTTTGTTGTGAGGCTCTGAATCTGTTTTAAGGTGGTGGAAGAGGGTGATATAGTAGATAACAGATGTATAGGCAATGATTGAATAACATGTTTGATCAGAGTATATTTTCCCCCCATAGCTCAGGATCCTAGACTGCCATCCAGAAATCCTGTTAATCACTTTAGACACCATGTTTGAAAAATAAATGATACTTTGTCTACCTATATAATAGGGGCATCCAAGGTAGGTGATAGGTTCCTTTTTCTGTTTGAAGCCAATTATATCTGTGATTCTCTCACAAGTAGTCTGATCAGTGTTGGAGGGGACCATAAAATGGCTTTTACTCTTGTTCACCATTTTCCCAGAAACCTTTTCATAGGAGTCTAGTACCTGCATGACCATGGTTAGGGAGCCTATACTGCCAAAAGTGAATAGAATTACATCATCAGCAAAATTCAGGTGGTTGATTTGAGGTCCTCTTTTCTCCATATACAAACCTTGAAAAGTAGGGTAGTTGTGAAGTTTGTTCATCATTCTATAGAGGGCCTCAACACCTAAAATGAACAGGGCAGGAGAGAGTGGATCCCCTTGTTTAAGCCCCATTATTAAGTGGAAGAAACCATATTTGACCCTATTTATGAGGATGGAATACCAGTTGTTTTCCATAATTCTCCAAGCCATGTCAATAAACTGTTCCCCAAAGCCCATCTTCCTCATGACATTACAGATATAGGACCAAGATGCCCTATCATAAGCCTTGGCCATGTCAAGCTTAATAACCACATTCCCTCCCTCCATAGGTTCCTTGATGTGATGAATGATCTCTTGGGCTAACATTATGTTCTCAGCAATAATTCATCCTTTGATGAAACCTGATTGGTTCCTAGAAATGAGATGGGGAAGAATAGAGGCCAACCTTCAAGAAATGATCTTGGAGAAGATCTTGCAGATGCAGTTACTAAGACTAATAGGTCTATACTCTGAGAAGCTGCCTGGATTACTAGATTTAAGGATAAGAATTAGGTAAGAGTGGAAAAAGTATTTGGGGATCACCTGTCCACAGAAAAAGGCTTGCACTACCTTCAGAAGATCCATCTTAATAATCTCCCAACAAATTTGATAGAACATACCATTGAACCCATCTGGTCCTGCTTCTGAGAAGGGGCTCATTGACTGGACCACCTAATATAATTCCTCCAAATCTGGGGGGACTTGAAGCTTAAAATTCTGGTCCTGAGTAATCATCTTAGGAACGCAGTCTAAGACCTTCTCTGCTATGTGGTTTTCCTCCTCTGTGAAGATCTTATGAAAGTGATGGACTGCTTTCTTTGCTATATTATCATCCCCTTGAAGCCTTATCTGGAATGTTATGAATGAGCAACCTCCTCCTTCTTCTCCTGACCAATGAATGAATGTATCTAGTGTTTGCATCACCTTCCTTGAACCAGTTTATCTGTGTTTTCTGTATTAGGATAGACTCCTCTAAATTAAGATATCTGATGTATTCAACATTAAGCTCATGGAGATAGCTCCTTTTATCCTCAGTATTATAGTTGATCAAGTCT
>JBCEWC010015926.1:0-13422 GCA_038996855.1 Solanum aculeatissimum | reverse complement strand
AAGAATTTATGAAAAATCAAAATATAAAAAACATAAGAATTAGTCAATAAAAATTATACTATATAGTGTAATTTTTTCATAGAAAAATAAGAAGTATTATAAAAATAAGGAGTGAAGATTGGGCATGTTATTCTATATTGTATTAAAAATAATATAAATATATAAAGTGAGGTATAAAGGACATGATTGTCATTTGCTCTTTTTATTTCGGGATAACTTATCCCAGGATTAGTATACCACCCAAAAGGAGGGATAACTTATCCCGGTACTATTTCCCACATTTGTCAACCAAACAACCATTTAAGTGTCACTAACTTTTTATCCCAGGATTATATTTATTATCCTTCACACCAAACGACTCCTAAAAGTGTATTAGGGACTAGAAATCTGGTCTTAAGCATAGAGCTATTGGTAAGACTAAAAATCTAATCCTTTAAAGTCTCTACAAATCACGTCTTTTTTAATTCATAAAATAATTATTATAAACAATCACAAATATATATTGTAAATTATAAATAGTTCATATACAAGAAAACATTTACAAATTTAAAATTGATAATTATTCCAAAATTGTAATAACATGTCACAAGCAGCCATGGTATTGTCTTAGCAAAATATTACTCAACTATGATGACAAATTTCTATAAAATCTTCAAAGCTCTCATCTTGACCCTGTAAAAAAAAAAGGTTAGATTGTATCTAAAAGATAATATATTGGAAAGAAAAATTGGAATATCTTCATTGCATTGCCAAAAAAACTATCAAGTTAAGAGTCGATAAACTTTAATAGCAATGGAGAATGATGATAATTTATCCAAATATTATGTTTATTAAAATGATACAATACAATATATTATGAAATAATAAGTAATAATCATTTGAACATAAAATAAAAGTGATTTATTAAGTATGTATTAATTAATTATGAATGTATTTACAAATTAAACACATATCCATAAGTCATAGATCTCTTTATTGTAAGGGTAATTTTTATTAACCTAGAGAGACGTTTTGAGGAATTAAATTAGATATACATTTTATCATCCCTCATTCAATTAGATATACATTTTATCCAATTTAACACGATTTAAAAATATATATATATATTTAATGACTAAAATTAAAGAATATTTTTCATTATTGTACTTTTGATTATTCTAAAACTATTTTCTTGGAAAATATATATTAGTTAAGAATTTCATTAAATTAAATAAAAGATAAATATGAAAAAAAAATCAACTTTGAACAATTCATTTACTATGAACTAGAAGGATAACTAATTAGGCCTCATTATTACGTGGAATATTCATCTTACTACTTAATTCTAGAACTACCTTTCTAGAATATTTTTAGATTTTTCTCTCGAGAACACTCATTCTAGAGATCTTCCTTCAATTCTTTACAATGTTGGAATATTGTAGATTCTTCTTGAAGTGTCTCTCAGATATTGATTAAATTAGCGATGAAATCTTAACATTCATTATATTGTATTTATATTTATGTTGTGTTAAAAATTAGCTATCATAATCTGCGTGACATGAGAGCTTTTGACGTCCATGGATGTCACTTCCTTTGAACAAAAAATATTTTCTAGTTTTGAGGGTTATGGTCCTGTGGACTTTCATATATTCATATATATAGCGGGCTCCAAGATTTCGAAAATTTGTATTTCAAGCCAAAATGACTATAGACGTTAACTAGATAAAGTTGAATGACTTTTAGGATATTTTGAATTGGATTTTATCAATGTTTTGCCTTTTTAGGTGAAGTTCATATATAAAGTGTGAAAAATAAAGATGATTTTTTGAAGGTAAAAATATCTTAGATATTTAGTAAACCTTTCTACAATTTTGTATTGTAATATCTTGGATATTTGTATTTAAGAAAAATCTAGAAAACTAGAATATCGATATTTTAGGAAGATATTTGTAGTAAATTATAAATAAATCTAGATTTTTGTTAGAAAATTAATTGATAAAGTTACCTAGACATTTTAGTAGATATCTAGAATGTATCTAGAATCATCCCTACACAACTATAAATAGGGGTGACATTAGGCATTTGTAACCAACCAAAAAAGAAACCAAAATTGAATCCAATACAAGTAGCCTTCTTCCATAACAAAGTTCTCCTTTCCAAAATCTTCCTTCTCTATTCTAGCTTCCCCTTCTTTAGTTGAATCTTCTGATCTTAGTTAACGATCTTGGGTTAGCAGAAGGTCTTCCGATTATACTTCTTCTGCTATATTTCTCTACAGAACCATCTTCTCGACTATACGGACCTTTTTAGCTGAAAAATGCTGGTTCAACACTTAGAGATAGCAAAGACGACTCACTCGAGGTAAGTATTGTTAGGTTCAATGTATAATGTGTGAATGGATAATGACATATAAAATAAAGATTGGTGTATTAAAAATGTGAAAATGTTACTGATGTTATTCCATTCATGAATACTCATATCATATGAATGTAACCTTTCGCATTTCACATGCTATACATGAATCTTTGTGCCACCTATAGACTATAAATATCTTAATCTTTCTCAGATAATGTAAGAGTTGATTGAAAGTTATCTTTAGTAAGAGGAAAATAAAAGAAAGAGAAACAAAGGTTCCTGTTTTTGTCAAAACTTCAAGTGTGATTACAACTTTGCAAGTAATTGAGTGATTCGCTGGACAACAAATTTGAGGTACTGTTATTTGTTTGTCATGAGTCATTTTATCCTTTAACCTCGAGTACTTGAGGGAAATAATTTTCTTAAGGAAACTCTGTGAATTCAGAGGACTTAGCTTGACTTTTCTTCTTTTCCATCTTGTTCGATATGTGATTTTTGTTTTCAAAACTTATTTAACTTCATATGTCTAGTGGCATAAAAAAAATATTTTAAAAATCATATTATATATTTCATTTTTGTATGAAATTTATTTGAAGTTATTTTGTTGCAAATCAAATTTTGCACCACACAATAATAATAATAATAATAATTATTATTATTATTATTATAAACAAGAAGTACAAGTATGAATGTCAAACTTTTGTGGGGAATTACTCAGGCTTCCCCGACTTTGACACATTATCAAGTATGGAAAATACCGTGATGCCTTTGCCAAACAACAAACTTGAATTGATTTCTAGCTTCCAAAATTGTTAAGACTCTTTAATTTGCATGTGAGCAAACAATTGAGTGAATTAGGTACGTAGACTAGATTCCACTCATCATCTTTGTCTTACATGCAAGTAGTGAACATAACTCTTTTGTTCCTATTCTAAAATTTTACTTCCTCTATGTAATTTGTCTTTGGGCAGAGTGAAATATAGTAGATTACCATAATTATAAATTGGATTATGACGTCTACCCACATACCAATGTGTAATCCCTCTAGCGTACAGATACAGAGTATGTAAAAGAAGAAAAGGAAAAGAGTTCAGTAAATTTGTCTTCATAGTAAAACTAGTCGTGTTCACGGTAAATTTGAAACTCATATACTAACCAGTGTTTTAAAAGGCAGAGGCGTGAAAAGAAGAGAAGTGTGTTTATAGCCAACAATATATAGTGTGAACATATATTATTGTGCCTTTCGAAAAAAATCACAACCTATTCAATGTGAAATGTGTTATTCAAACTGCATCTTTTCTTGTGGTATCTTATCGGGAAAACAACTATTCATTTCTCATTCAACAACAATGAGTCAATGACCATCTGTGTATTTTACCCAGCTAATCAACAACAATCAAAATCAAGAAATTAACATATTTATTCTACTTAATAGACTAAAATCAACTTAATCCAATAAGGAGTTGAACCCTCTTTACAGGACTATAATGCACACTACAAGTGTGATCTAATTATTAGGACTGAATTTAATATGTGATTTAAAGGTTCATATGAAAACAGTAACAGAATATTTCTTATTTCCCACAACAAGATAATATTTCCCTTCATCAATTACTGATATACCATTCTTATTAGCCCTTGTAAAGTGTTCACAAGGGCTCACAATAAATTTAATCTTGCTTTTTTCTCTTGCACCTAAATGTACACTCTTGAATCCAATCAACTGTTTTCTTGGAATCTCGTCATCCTTCATTTTTGAATGCCTAAGAAACAACAACACAGGATGCTTACCACCTGTTTTTCCCTTGTTTTTCACTACAACCTTAACTGATATCTTAGCCATGTTGCAAACCTCTGGTCCAAGTTCCGAAACTGCAATATTAAGTGAACCATGTTTCCTTGTGCTGTCTGATGTTTGATTAACGAAATAGAGTTTGTCATGGCTGACAGAGGCGATGTCGTACGAATAATTTGTGTAGCTAAGACCATAGCCAAATTCATAAACTTTTGGCCCTTTGTAGAATTTGTAAGTTCGCCCTGGATTACCAGTCAATGAATTAGGCCTCATGTTCATGTCTGTCATTGGTACTTTTATGAAGTCCTTAGGATACCAAGTTACTGGTAACCTGCCGCCTGTAAGGTAAATGTGATTAGCAAGCATATTAAGCAAGTTTTCGAGAAAATGGAATAAGTACTAAAGATTATTGATTTTGAAGTTAACCTGGATTATGTTCACCAAAAATAATCTGTGTTAGTGCAGCTGCTCCACCCTCTCCAGGGTAACCAATCCACAAGATGCCTCCGATTTTCTGGTTATTCTTGGCAAAAGAAATATCAATAGGACCTCCACTTACTAACACCAGTACAACAGGTTCTACTGCAACCTCAGCTACAGCATTAATAAGAATCTCTTGTTGTCCAGGTAGTCCCAAATCTACGCGATCCCAGTTCTCCCTCTCCACACGCTGGTCTAATCCCATTACTAAAACAACATACTTGGCCTTTTTAGCAACATCTACTGCTTCATCTATTGCAGCAGAAGTACAGTTGACAAAATTGCAGCCCGGATGGTAGCCTATGTTTTGCACCACGTGTTGAAATCCTTGGAGTAATGAAACATTCTTGCAGGGAATGCCTGCATAGTTACCTAAAAGTAATTCGGAATCGTTTGCTTTTGGACCTATTATAGATAGGGATGTTGTTTTGATCTTAGAAAGTGGAAGGAGTTTGGCCGAATTCTTGAGAAGGACAATGCCATTTCTTGCTGCTTCAATGGCTAGATCCCGGTGCTCTTGACTGCAAATCTCTGCAGGAGAAATATCACCATATTCCAGTTTTTTGGGATCACCATTGAATAGTCCTAACCTCATTCTAATGGAGAAAATATTGCGAAGAGCTCTATCTATATCAGATTCTTGTAATTTGTTCTTCTCCAAAGCTAATATTGTGTAGTTCGTCACAAATGAACCACAGTTTACATCCATACCTAAATTGCAGTTGACAAGAAAAAGGGCCAGATAGTTGAGACAAATTGAACTTTATGTTAATGATGAATCTTACTAGTACAAGCTTTATCACTAGTAAATAGGTTCATTTGGAATAGAGATCCAGTAACAGGAAAACATCATTAAGTTTACAGAAAAGTAAGAGCAGAGAAATTAAATATCAATTACCAGCTTTGAGAGAAGCTGCAACTGCATCTTCAGCTGTGTATCCATGGGCATCATGCATAACGCGAATTGCATCACAATCTGATACAATGTAACTTTTCAGCAACAGATAATAGTTAGTTTTAAGATTGCTGAAATCACATACCATCTTATAAGGAGTAAACTTGGTATCAGACATTTACCCGTTGAAACCCCACTGTCCGCGAGCAGTCTCGGTCAGGAGATCATAGTTTCCGCAGTTTGAGACCCCATTGAGACGACTATAAGCACACATTAGACTGGAGGCTTTTCCTTCTTCCACACAAGTCTTGAATGGCGGTTGAAATGAATCTGCCATATCTTGTGGTGTAACCTGAATGACACATTGTAGTGTTAGACAACAATATCAATCTTTTTGGTAAACAAAACATGAAATTGAACGATCAATTAAGGATAAACGTTATTTAACATGTGATAGCAGGTTAGTTACTGACTTGAGCATCGAAAGTGAAACGATGGTGGCCGTTCCAGTAATCCAAATCTTGAGCAGCAAAATGCTTGCAGCAAGCTGAAGCTTGAAGACGCCCATCTTTGAGCTTCCCACCATCAAAACTATCTCCCTGAAGTCCTCTTACATAAGCCACTGCGTATTTTCCTACCATCATCGGGTCCTCCCCAGCTGTTTCTTGTGCTCTCCCCCATCTTGGATCCCTTAATATGTTCACATTTGGTGCCCAAAATGTCATTCCCTTTAGTTCACCTGCATTGTACACTGCTCTTGCCTCTCTTGCAATTGCCTACGCAAAGTACATCTTATAATACTAGCCATGCAATGCGTTCATTCGAATTTATGTATTTATCATAGAATTATCAGTTTGATCTTTTTATAAACATTATATCTGCTTCTTCTGATACTCTCCAACTAGAACGATAGGCAATCAAATACCAAAAGGTAATTATATGATCAAGAGATAATTCTAAAAGAAAAGGAAAATTGTATCCCAAATCATATAGGCAGTAGCAAGTATTACTTAGTTACCCGGGAAAAAATAGAGATGTCTTAATACATGAAAGTATCAAAGGAATTTCATAGAGTCATTGGGTCTAAATGATATATGAAGAACATAAGTAGATGACGGAACAGGAAGACTCGGATGTAGAAGATCATAACACGAGTGATTTGCCAGATTTGGTGTAAACGTCGTGTATAAAATCAACCACAAAGTCGTATTAAGTATACTGTAGCAGAGCCTAAAAAGAGGGAATTAATTTATACCTGAGCAATGCGATACCAGAGATGTTCATCAAAAGTAGAAGTAGTAAGAATGATCTGAGGGAACTGCGTTGCAGTTTTAATACTTCCATTAAATTTCACCCCTAATCCTTCCATCGATAGTCCGTGTAACGCCTCCGACCACCATTCATAAGCAGGGATATTTAGCCGAGGAATGGCTGGTGCAGTGTTACCCAATTGTGAGATTTTCTCCTCTAAATTCAGGCGTAAAATGAGATCCTCTACTCTTTGATCGATGGGTAATGAGGAATTACAGAATTGAAGTTTTATGGTATCTGAGTTGGACTTGTCACATGAAAACGGAGGACAAGATGACTCAGTATTGCTGAGAAAGGAGATGATAATGGTGATCAAAATAATTTTATGGAATCCCATATTTTGGATTAAATTTTCTAAAAGAAAATCTGTCCTGTTTTTTTTTGAAGAAGAAATGGTTATGTTTTGACTGTTACTGGTGGGATGGATTGGTGGCGCCAAGTACAGAACCTTTCAAAAGTAAACGGTTATTACTTAATTAGGTGTGTTACTGATGTCTTTGTTAATAAATTAATTCATGTATTAACTTATGTGCATGTATTATCCCTACTAGTATTTGGTTATAGAGGATAGAATCAGGATTTTACTAATCCAAGAATTACATCACCTGGTAGAGCTGAGTTTTTTTTCTTTTTAAGTTTCCCAATGTTCAAATCCTACATTGGAGTGCCAATTAAATTTGGATCACGCAGACTCATTTGAGGTTCACCCCTACCCTACCACCCATGTTGATAAAGCTGAGTTACTATTTCCTACACCGGCCGATCAAAAAAGGACAGGAACATAGAATGCAAATATGCAATGATATTAATACCACTCATTTGTTGGAGAATTGGTATGGCAATGGACATGACCAAATGAGGCCTAAGTCGTCTCTTAAAAAAAAAAAATCACAAAAGACACTTCCTTTGAAACTCTTGGAATTTCACGAGACTTAAAGTTGGTTTGAATTGACTTTTGACCTTTAGTTTATAAATTAAAAGTCATGATTAAAAAATTATAATTTATGACTTTTAGTTTATTTTTAATATTTTAATTTAAAAATAAATCCTTCAAAGTTATTTTAATTTAGAAATACTTAGAATAAATCAATTCAAACAAGCACGTAATAATAACAACTAGAGATTGCTTTGCCTGCTCCACTTTTCCACACTCAACTAGGCTGCTAGATGGGCCGGATATGAGTCTCAAAACTTATCCAAGAATATGTTTAAATACTATAATTATTGAAAAATTTATCAAAATACACGACTTATTTTATAATATTTTCAAATATTCCCTATCAAATATAAAAATTATCAAAATTTCACTTTTCATATTTCGCTCCATACATCCGATACACTCCTTCCTCCTCCGCCACAAACCCTTTTTTTCCTCCTAAAATCAAGTTAAAAGTGATTGGGTAATTTTCAACTTCCCTCCAATCTCAACCGGTATTTTCTCCCTCTATTATTTCAAATTTGAAAACGAAGGTAGGTCATCTAGATCTAAACACGTCCATGATCTTATGACCATGAAGAAGAAGGGAAAAATCAAATCGAACAAGGACAAAACTTCAAACTCAAAATTTCCAGATCCAAAAACCTCAAAAAAACGTACGAAGAAAGCCCAGACAGTGATTAATCGACCATATTTGCCTCAAGTTCATTTTTCCCAACTCATTACATAATATGGATTCCAAAAATATGTGTTGATTCTTGTATATTTTTATTTTTTTGAGTTCTTTATGGTGATTCATTTATACACAAAATCTAGTAATCGTTGTGGGTGATTCATTATAACCGTATCGCTTCAATATAGTGTTCCACTAGGATCGTTTGATTTGTTATTTGTTGATGAATCACTGAGTATATCAAACAAGTTGATACACCATGCAATGAATCATCATAATTCTTTGTTTCTTTCAGACATAAACTGACTTGCTGATTCATTGGGTATGTCTTGGTGACTATGGTGATTCATTGGTACAATTTTTTTGAATATTATTGGTTATGATTCACTGGTACAGTTATGAGGTTTTTTTTTTTAATGTTTGTGAGTTTTTTTAAACTAATTTTCATGGTGATTCATTAGACATACTGATTCATTTGTACATAAAGCTTAGTCATGTGTGAGTTTAATAAAGTGATTAATTTGGGATGGGTTCTGACTGTTACATGTTTGATGATTCATTATGTGTATCAAAAGGTGATACACTATACAATGATGCATATTAATTTGATGAATCATTAATGATTCATGTTAAGTTTGATGATTTGATGATTCATTATGTGTTGTTAACTTATTTTTTATGGTGATTCATTAAATATGTTGATTCATGTGGACATAAAAGATCAGTCATGTGTGGACTGAATAAAGTGATTAATGGGGATAATTTATGACTGTTACATGTTGATGATTCATTGGGTGTATCAATTAAAGTTGTTAAACTATGCAATGATTCATATTATAATTATCATTCATTGATGATTTAATTGGATCAACCTTCATGATTCATAATTCATAAATATTTTAGCATTGGCATCAAACATCACATTGGATTCAATTGGATCAATCTTCATGATTCATAAATATATTGTTGATTCAGAATTCATGATTCATATAAAGCTTTCACCATGAATATATATGAATCTAAATACATGATACATAGGAAGTTTTTCAGCAAACAGTTGTTATATAGTAATGATACACATTATTTTTCTGCATGGAGATGAAGGTCAAGAAGAGGATTGGTCAGTTGTCGGCGTGTTATCGTCCGACGAATCTGAAGGTGAGAATGAGAGGTCGAAGAACAAGAAGAAGGCATCAGAGAAGAAACAACAGATTACAAAAAAACCATCAGTTAAGCTTTCAGTTGTTGCAGCATTTATGGGTAAGCAAAGAATTTCTTATCTGTTTACCTCTTCAGTGTTTAAGAAGGACGGTAAGGCTAGAAATTTATCGTGTGAAAGCATTCTTGCTGATGTTATGGTCGATATTGTTCCTGATGAGGCTGATAGAGAGCAAAGGCAAAGGGAAAATTCTAACTCGTTGCAAGCTTCGAGGAGTTCAATTGCTAGTCGATTTCCAATTTAGCTGCAATTATCGATTTCAGATTCAAAAACGAAGTTGCCTTATTGTTAGGGATTTGGTTAGGGTCTGTTTAGCTAAAATTTAAAGATTGGATTCTACTTTTCGTTTTAAATTGTAACTAAAATTGATTATAATGAATCAGTACTTGTGAATCTGGTATAATGCAGTGTATCCGCATAATCTTATTTTTAAGGGATTTTTATAATTTTGCAAAGGGTGGGGATATATTGAAATTAGTTACCTACACTATGGAATTTGTAAAAATTTTCCATAATTATTTACTACTCTTTTTGTCTTATATTAATTTAATTTTTGGGTTTTTTTTTATTTTTCAAAATAATTGAATCATTCAAACTTCGATTGTTTAAATTTTTTTTTCATATTTGTCCTTTTATTTATTGAAATTTTATATTTTTTAGGAGATAAATTATACTACTTGCAAAGCTACGTTTATGATCTCACAAAAGGTAATAGTGGAAAGTATGATTTAAATTATCTAATTAAAATATATTTTTTAATATATGTGTATTATCTCATAAATTAAGTTAATATGAGATAAAGGGAGTAAAAGGTATTCATCTAAATCAATAATTCTTTTGCAATGGAGAAGAGTGGTTAGTAATTTGTTAGTGATTGGATTAGTATTATTTTAGTTAGTACTTGTTTCAAACATAAGAGAAATTGAGGGGATTGAAATAGAGAAAATTTTAGAAATGACTATCATTTCGACATAATTAGATATTTATAGCTATTGTTTTGTAAAAATTTAAATAACTATTTGTAATACCATGATAAGAGCTTATTTATAGAAAACCAGCCTCAAAATACATCTCTTTTTTTAATCAATGTTGAAAAATAATGTGTGTATAGATAATTATACGTTTTCGCTTTTGGTTCAAACCACCATAATTAGATTGTCCAAACCAGAAGAAAAAGAGTTTCAATCATGTAACTAAAAAGATATTTGAATTGGACATTTATGTCAACAACACTTTGATTAACATGTATGTTGTTCGTAAAAACATGATTAATGCGATAAAGATGTCTGATGAAAGTCCTGTTCTGGATCCATCTTGTGATACTGGCAGGTTATGTTCAGGTTGGAAATGTCATTGAGGCAAAAGTAATTTTTTTATAAGATACCTATGAATAATGTTATTGTGTCCAATTCTATGATTGGATTGCTGAATAGGCCTAGTAGGATGAGAGAGGCTTATCAATTATTCAACAAAATGATGGAGAAAGATGTTATTTCAATTCTTGGATTGTTTTAATTTCTTGCTATGAGCAACGTGAGATGTACACATAAGTTTTGAATTTATTTATGCAAGTGTAAGTTGATGGCATTTCCATAGATGAGATTATTGTGGTAAGTGAGTACATGTGCACACTTGGTGGTTATTCATACTGGTGAATTAGTAAATGGATTGGTTATAAGAATTGATTTTTGAACGTCATGTTAACCTTCAAACGCTTTAATTCATATGTACTCTACCTGTGGGGATGTAATGACTCCACTACAAGTAGTCATCTAGTCATCTAAACCAGATATCTTGGAACTCAATGATCTTTGGCTACTTGAAGTGTGGCTCTCTGGAGAATGCTAAAAAATTATTTGATTTCAACTGTTTTATAAAATGTTGCATGAGGACAACATGCTTGATGAAATTACTTTGTTTAGTGTTCTTTATGCTTGCATCCACTTGTCTGCCCTTGATCAAGGAAAATGAATTCATGCTTACATATGAAAAATGGGCTCAAAGTGAATATCATTCTTGGTACAACTCTTGTTGATATGTACATGAAATGTGGTTGTGTGGAGAATGCATTGAAAATTTTCAATGGAATGAAAGAAAAAAGGAGTTTCTTCTTGGAATGCTTTAATACTTCATTTGCCATGAATGGATGCAGGTGGAAAGATCACTAGACATGTTTCACGAGATAAAGGAATATGGTATAACACCTATGAGGTTAAGGCAGTTTTTGGTGCTTGGCGACATATGGACTTGATAGCTGAGGGTCATTCCTACGCTGATGCTATGACTAAATATAATAATGTTGAACTTAATATCAAACAATATGAATGCATGTTTGATCTACTTGTGTGTTTTGAATTGCTCAAAGAAGCTGAGACGTTTATTGATAATATGCGTGTAGATCCTGATGTTGCCATTTAAGGTGCTCTTCTTGGGGCTTGTAGAAAACATAATAATAGTGAAATCGGAGAGTGGATTGGAAGGAAGCTCCTTGAACTTCAGCCATGTCATGATGGATTTCCTGTGTTACAATCCAATATATATGCTTCAAAAGGTAATTGGGTAGTATAATACTATAATAATGTTGCAAGCAATCTTATTTTATTTAGCGAATCAACTCAAATAGAGTAGTTTCTTATTACTTGTTGAATACTTTTTTCGTTCAATTTATGTGATATTGTTAGAATCTCAAAATTCAAATAAGTTTTTTAAAGTTAATATTGTTGGTTTTCTTCCGCTCCAAGCCTCCTCTGGAGTCATGTTTTGAACAACAAATGTTAGACTTCTATTCAGTACATGAATGCTCCAATTTATCGCTTCTGGCCAGTAAGTTTTTTCTATTTTTTCTTTGGCCAACAAACTCCATACCATATTGAGAATAGTTTTATTCTTCCTCTCCGATACACTATTTTGTTGTGGTGTATAAGCAGCAATGAACTCTCTTCGAATTTCATTAGATTCACAAAAATCTTTAAAGACTTTTGAGCAATACTCTCCACCACGATCAGTTCGAAAAGTCATTATGGCCCTTCTAGATTCATTTTCCACATGAACCTTGAAGCTTTTAAATGCTCCAAAAGCCTCTGATATTTCCCGTAAAAAATACACTGAAGTTTTTCTGGAATAATCATCTGTAAAGGTGATGAAATACTTTTTACCACCATTAGAAATTGGATTGATTGGGCCACAAATATCTGAATGCACCAGCTCCAAAATATCACTCGCTCTCCATGACTTCCCTTTTGGAAATTGACAATGATATTGTTTGCCAACAACACATTCTTCACAAACTTGAGAAGGGGTGATGATTTCTGAAATTATCACCATTTTTTCTGTTGGAGAGTTCTTAATCCACCAAAATCCAAGTGACCATATCTAAAATGCCATAGCCATGACAGATCTTTTACTTTTTCTTTCAAACTACGTTGAGTACTCTCTATCTTTAGCAGGAACAACCTGTTTGAACTCATTTTCACAACTGTAATAGCTTTCTAGTAGGATTATAAATATCACATGCACCTTTCTCAATAGTTATAACATATCCTTTTTCTTGCAATTGACCAACACTTAACAAATTGCTTTTCAGAGCAGGAACATAGAACACATTTGAGATCGTTTCTTCAAAACCATTCTTGGTTCTAATCTTGATATCACCCTTTCCAATTGCACTCACAGTGGAAGAATCACCAAAATTAATTATTGATTGAAAGTCTTCATTTAAAGAAGAAAAAGAAGACTTACTTCCACACATGTGATTACTGCAGCCCGTATCCAAGTACCA
>JBCEWC010015925.1:0-13423 GCA_038996855.1 Solanum aculeatissimum | reverse complement strand
ACCCTAAAATTCGCATTGTATCAATGCTGATGTTTATGTATCGACGTTTCTTAAAAAATAAGGGATTTTTAGTAATTCCAGAAAAAGTTGATATATATTGAGATTATGCAGGTAAAGTATGAAATTTCTATAATTTACACTATAAAAAGCCCATCCAAATATGGACTCAAAACAAGTTCTCATAAATTACATAACTAGACAAACATATGATATGTATTTATATTATACCACTATAATTTGAAAAAGAAATGCAATTTATAGTTATAGTTAGGGTTTGGTTGCTATTTTTTCTCTTTATAATCTCATGTCAGATATACAAATACATATGTATATCAGTCGCATATATACAATATTTGACAGATTTACTTATTCAATTCGATAGATATACATATATAATTCACCTCTTTCCTCTCTCTCGATCTCGCTCTCCTCTTTCTCCCAATCTTGTTTGTCAGATATACAAATACATATGTATATCAGTTACACAGATACCATTATTTGACAAATATACATATACAATTTGTCTCTCTCCATTCTCTCTCGATCTCACCTCTCTCGATCTCACTCGTCTCTCTCCTATAATATGTAACTATAAATTATAATTTTAGCAAACTATAACTATTTTTCGTCTTATTATATTTCAAATATTTACTCTTTCTGAAAAACCCTCTGTATAATGATTTGAGTCATAAAATATCTCATATGTTATGATTTTCATCAAAAAAAGAGATAATAAATAGAATAATTTCAGTAAGACGTGTCAATTATAACAATCAAAGACCAGTAAAAATTTAAAATGTATTTATTATTATAATATAATACAGAAATGTGATGCATAACGTTATTTAATTCAAGAAACATTGTAAAAAGTGTTCAATTTCAACTAAGTCGAAAGGAAAAATATTAAATAAGATTTGAAGTGATGGTAGAGCACAAGTTTTGTTGACACATTATATAATTCATTACTGCAACTTTGGTCGTTTTACACGAATTATTTACTGTACTTATAATTTAGTAATCGTTTGGGAAAATGTTTCTCGAAAATATAATACTAAAAATTTCGAATTCAAATCTTGATTATGAAATTATATTTGTCAAAATACATTTTACTCCTATGATAAATTTTTTTAATACAAATCTAAATTTATCTGATCTCAATATAAATATCGAATATCAAATTCCACTAAAATATGGTCCAAACCAACAGAGGTTTTTATAAAAATTGAAGGGGAACAGCAATGGTCAATAAAGAATAGTGACATTTCTCCAAATTCATATTTTGTGTAGTGAAAGGCAAGTGCTTTAAAAAAAAAAGGCTTCTAGAAGAATTGCCACATCATAAAGGATTAACTATGAGCTTTGAGACCACAGTTTTTGTTGTGTAACGAATTCAAAATTTGAAATTTATAATCAAATATTTATGAATATGTATGAAACTTCAAAATCTATATATTATATTTTAGCTTCGCTTAACTCAATTCTACTTATTTATGAATTTAATTTAATTTTAATCTTTATTTGACACCTCTAATTTTGCAGTATTCATCATGACGCTAACGAATGGATTATTACAAAGGAAAACATGCATAGTCAGCACACAGTCTTCTAAGTTCCAACTGTAAACCGATAGAAACAAACGGCGGGTGCAACTTCTATTTCTCTTAATATAAAAACCTCTTAAATTATAAGTATTATTCACAACTTTCATCTCACTCCATATTGTGCTAAAATCGTTTTCCGATGGTTCAATCCCTAACTCTACCGACGGGAAAATCCTTCCCCTTTTCTCTTAACGGCTCTTCCTCTTCCACCGCCGGTTTTAGATCCGACCGCCGGGTCACATTTCTCCGAAGGAATAACCGGAGAGGATCGGTATATGCCTCCGCCGTTGCGGAGGCACCGCCGGTGCTGAAGAGGAGAACACCGGAGAGTCTCTACGATGTGTTAAAGGTAAAAGAGAATGCGTCAGCGAAAGAGATAAAAGCAGCTTACCGGAATTTAGCTAAGCTATACCATCCCGACGCTGCATCTTCCGACGGACGGCAGTTTATTGAGATCCACGAAGCTTATGCGACGTTATCAGATCCTGTTTCTAGAGATCTCTATGACCTCAAGTTAAACTTGAGCTCCGGCCGACGAGGTTTTCGGAGCTCCGGCGATGGAATTCGTATGGACGGGTCAGACTTTTACCCGACCCGAAGATGGGAAACGGATCAATGTTGGTGACGTCAGCTTATTAGGGACCCACATTGCCGCGTTAACAGTGTATATATATATCGCATTTTATTAGTAGTTGGAGATTAATCTATATATTAAAAAAAAATTGTTTCCATTTTTGCTCAGCCAATTGGAAATTCAATTTTTGTCTCCTTTGAGGATATTTATGAATAACTATTAAAAAGACATGAGATAATTCGTTCATTATTACTAATTTTGTAGTTTAAGAAATGGATTAAGGAAAAGGTTTCTAGAAGCCTTATCTTATGGTTGAATGATATTATAATTCAAAGTTTTTATTTATAGTGCATGAAGATATATCCTACTTTCAAGCCCAACAAAGACTTTATATTAAAAAAAAATGAAGTGAACGTCAACAGTTCAATTAATGAACAAGGACAGTGACTTTTCTCCAATTTTATATCTAGAAGCATTGCCACCCCACCCCCCACAAAAAAAAGTACATTTTAGTATTGAAAGTTTTCAAAGTTTTAAGTGATAATAAAATGATTCAAAATTGGTTGGAGTCCAAAAGGATCATTCAAATCTGATCTTAGTATTCAATTAGTACTTGATATTTTCATACGTGTAAGATGTTAATATGATATAATTGAGGTGTTTTTGGAAAGTAAAAATCACAATTCGTTGTGGTTATCAATTTATATATATGAATATATATGTAAGTTGAAATCAACAAGTCACTATAATTACTGATTCATCGCATCACAAAAAATAGAACAAAATCACTGAAAGGCTATTTTTTTTAAACACAAATTGGATGCTTTTATATGCCAAAACATCAAACGTATCATCACTTTAATGTGAAATGACTAGATGTTTAGCACTAAAAAGTTATCTAAATAGAACATGCATAAACTCTAATGTTAGGCTCGAGAAGGCACAAATCTAAATTAGTCGGATTCGAAAGCGCACAAAAAAATCTCAATCTTCTAGAAGGTTAAAAAACAAAATGCCTCGTCAGCACACAGTCTTTCATTTTCCAACTGTATTTCTTAAAAAGTTCGGTGGGTATGCCCGCCGTCCTCGGTTTAAAGATTCTCCCTTTTTAGACTTTTTAGTTTTATATAAAAACCTCTTTCTCAACTTCTCTTTTATTCTAAAAAAAATTGAAATGGTTCAATCCCTAACCCTAATTACTCCGATTTCCATCCCCTTTTCCGTTCAAAAATCATCCTATTCCACCGCCGTGCCGGTCGGATCTAACTACCGCAGTTTGTTCACTGGGAAGAGTACTAGGAGTGCGATGATATGTGCATCTGCCGTTGCCGAGGCTCCTCCGGTGATGGAGAGAAGATCGGTGAGTTTATATGAGGTGTTAAGAGTTAAAAGAGATGCATCACCGAAAGAGATTAAAGCTGCTTACCGGAATTTAGCGAAGTTGTACCATCCTGACGCTGCTACTCAAACGGAGGAATCTGCCGACGGGCGGAATTTCATCGAGATACATGATGCTTATGCAACGCTCTCCGATCCTTCAGCTAGAGCTCTATACGATCTCAAGCTGAGCGTAGGCTCCCGCCGGCGAGGTTTTGCCCGATCGGTTGATGGATTTCGGATATACCCGACCCGGAGATGGGAGACGGATCAATGCTGGTGATATTTCTCCGCCTTCGCACTGTATTTTTTAGTCAAGTGTCATTTAGATGGAGATTTAGTTTAGTGTACATACTACATACTGCATTTTGTTCCTTTTTCTGCTCAGCTTGTAATTGAGCCAATTGGCAAAAATGAAAAAAAGAGAAAAAGAAAATCTTCTTTTTTGAGGAACAAATACTGGTTTCATAAATTTTCTGCTAAATTTGTTTAAATTTCGAAATTCGACGATGTTCGGAATGCATCTAAATAAAAGCATTCTTAGAATAAAACACTGAATACTCAGAAGAATGACAATTTTGAGTTCCCACTTGAAATGAAAATGCAGTATAATAGAGAAACAATGTACAAGCACAAAATTTGTGTAATGTTCATCATCCAAAAACACCAACTCTACAACTTGAAAGTTCCTTTTTTTTTTTCTTTTTGCTAAGTCTCTACAACTTAAAAATTCGGCCAAAATGATTACAGATAATTGGAGGTAGGTGTACACTCCACACTTCAATTTTCCAGTACGATTTGAAGCCTTTCCATGAAGATCCTCTGGGATTTGTACAGGCTTTTTGGATGTTCACCAAACAAGATAAATAATCTTAATATCATCATTTAATGGTCATCAGCATTGAATTGATAACATGGCAAATAAGCCGAATGGTTGAAGCTTCAGTAGGAGAAATGTTAACAACACTTTTGCGATGTTGTAACGTCTGATATACTTGCTCGAAGATGGGCCGAACATGCACTATGATCATTGGATCACTTGGATTTATGGCAGATAGCACATCCCTCATCCAGTTGAGCTTTTGGCCCGTCTCTGTGTTAATATCACACGACAACTGCTGCAGAAGTGAAAGGAGCACTCCTTGGCTCAAAGGGAGAGGATGTGAGGACAAAATCCCAGGCAAATCAACCTGGCATAAGACACCACGAAACGATCAAGACCCAACCACAGAATTCCATTGTCACATTGCTAATGCAACAAAATCAGGAAGATCATACCACCCCACCAATCCCCACTACGTATCTCAAGAATTGAATGCAAGCACATACAATAGAAATTTGAAATACTTCTTTAGGACTTTCTTCGCTTTATCGTCCTAATTTTATTGAATGTCAATGAACAGACAGGTTCAAGATAAGAACTTTTAATTACACAAGGTAACAATATGCCCTAAACTAAATTGCAGATCTATGTTTTTCATTTTATACAAAAACATTAACACCATGAAGATGCTATTGGTCTTCTTTATTCCCATTAAAACAACATTCCTCAGCAACAGCCTCCACCTAATAATCCTATAAATAAGTGTCAATGTAAACAGCATACCTGAGAGCATAACCATGACACAATTGACACATCACTCCTTTGTAATGCTGCAGTGAATGCTTCCCCATACTTGTGCTCCCCTAACAGTCTAGATAGATCTTTGGTTGGATCTGGAGGTGTCTCAATCTATATTGAAGACACAAAAACATGATAATATCAAAGTTAGACAAAGAAAAATGAGGGTCATAGCAAAGTATAAATAGCAAATTCTTAATAACTTTTTGCTCCACTATGGTATAGGAAGAACCTTTTCATGCAGCAATGATCCATTATTCATGTGGCTAACCAGTGGATTTGCTGATTGTGAATTTGCTCCAGAAACTACAAGAGCAAGCAACTGTCTCTGACTATCCGCAAGCTCTCCGCTCAATGTCTGGGTCATTGCCGACGCAGAATTGATGGCATCCTGAAAATCGAGTCTAATAAGTATCTAATTCCAAGGAGGATGTGATCCCAGTCCCTTCCGAAAATACATGCATAATTTAATTATCTCAAGAGTCTCTACCTAATCGCATCAACACATTCACCAGGTATGGAAGCACAGAGGGAGAAAACAAGAGTGAGAAATATAGCTTCCACATGAACAAACACAGAATTAATTCTCTGTTAGGGAAAAAAAATTGCTCATAACAAAGATACCACACACCCCTTCACATTTTAAGAAGATAATTTTAACTCCGCACAAATATCAATATGAGAGGAACAAGTGATTTGTCTTGTTTCCGAAATATGGGGTATAATAAGTTCAGTGTTGTGTTTTTGGAAATATAATGATGAAAAAGTTGTATTGAGAAATGAGGATAGTCAAACAAGCTGCATAATTGATGTAGTTTAGATAAAGTAAGAGCAGAAAAAGAACAGTTCAACAAAAGATCAGCAAGAAAACAAAAGGATAAATCAAAATATAAAGGTCCATACTCTTAGAGCAAGTGCCAACGGCGTATGCACGGACTCGAATTGTTTTTGTGCAGCAACTGAATGGTCAGAAATGCCTTTCTGAAATGTTGAATCTACTTGCTCAAACATTGCCTTGCATGACATCTCGAAGGCAGGGATCACTGAGACTTCCAAAGTAGATTTCATTGTTTCCTGCATGACAGTTTCAATGCCATCAGATAAGAAACATCCGACACTTATTTGAGGATACAGTATCCACCTGAAGTGAGGTGGGCAGCAGGAAGGGAAGCAAGTTGAGAGGATCATGAAGTTACACTCCTTGTGCCATATGATAGATGACAAGATTAACTAGAAATCCAGCATTGTAAACCATACATTAAGAAAAAAAAACATGAGCATGACATCACGAGAAACATGTTTTTGTACCCACAATAGTGGCATTGCTCAATAAGAAACTTTTAGCTCACCTGAAGAGCTTGCTTGCCAGAGGTTTGGAATTGTGCTTGGATTTGTCTAGCTACAGTAGCTTCAAGTTTGGAATTTACTGCTTTCTCTAGTTGGTTCACTGCCTTGTCACCAACTCCTTTCTGCACCATAACATTCAGTCACGACACAAGCAAATCAAGACAAGGTTCAGATTTTCAAAATAATGACCTGGAATGCCTCTGAAATTGCAGCTGATATAGTTTTCTCAATAGTAGGGGTAATACTGCGTGCCACAGCTTGTCCAACAGCTGCTAGTTCTTTCTTCATTAATTTTTCCATCATACCTGGCATGTCCTTGCTTAAGAAGTTAGAGATCAAATTGGTTATTTGTTGTGTACGATCACGGAGAGACTTCTCCTGTTTTGCACTCTCTTCTTGTAAACGAGCCCATAAAGCATCAGAATTAGCCTTAACAGATTTTTCCATGCTCCGTCCCAAGGCAGCTTCAAGTCTTTTTCCTTCCTTGGTCACTGGAGCAGCAACCGTCATTTCCATCTGCTTCTGTGTTTCTTTTTGCATGGTCAGAACCTACACGGAACAGCAAACAGAGAAAAAAGAAAACACATAAGAATAAGATGCCGAAGAACATTATGCGAGATTCTTTTGTTTGTTTCGATTAGTAATGTAATCAAATCAATTGAACTGCAGGAAGTTGAAATGTCAGCATCTTTTAACATATATTCAGTACAGTACTGAAGACACAGTTCAATGATGTAATGAGTGCTCTTCCCACACAGAGAAGCATAAAAAAGAAAATCAGCTTCCACCACTTGAGCAGTTGAAGAGATCCATAATAAAAATTCTGATAGTAGTAGTTCCAGAAGATGAAACATCTATAAAAACAACAAAATTATGGAATTGGAAAAAAATTGTCTAACAGATTTCAGGAGGATAATCAGCCAGGCTAAGCTATATTGCAGAAAGGAAGCTAAAGGTGGCATATCAAGCAACGAAAAAAATGAAGATCACCATTCATGAATAATAAGGACGATGAAAGCAACTATTATGATTACATGGAGCAACCTAAAAGCTAATGCACGAATAGTGATGATCAAGTACAAACAAAGATGATTAAAATTAAAACAAAAAAATTGAAATTGAAGAAAAACATGAATAATTAAAGAGGCATAACAAAATGAGAAGAGCTCTAAACTAAATATATATAAATACATATGCTCTTGGGACTAAAAGCAAGCACCTGATTTAGCATCTCACGCATGGACGAAATTTGTGAGAATGCAGTTTCCATAGAATGGGTACTTGAGCTGGCAACAACAGCCTCATTTGGAGAATCCGTTGAATTAAAAGCACTTGGCGATGATGATTGACCAGACACTTGAGAATTTTTCCCCTTCTGCTTTTTCCCTTTTCCACTGGGAGCTGGTGGTTGATGAGCAGTGACCGACATCTTTGGGTCTAAATCTTTTTCAGAGATGTCCTTTGCAGTATCATTATTTTCCTCTGGTGTAACTGAAGGTTGAGATGGTCCCTCACTTCCACCAACCCCATCAAACTGCCTAGATTCCTCTACAGTATAGGTCTCAGGAGATAAGGCACGACATTCTCGAGCCATTTCTAATCCAAGATCAGATACTTGAGAGCAAAAAACTTTCTCCTTGTTTTCTGACACGAAAGAATGAAGGTCTTGAGAACCAATATCAGTTTTTTGATTGAATTTTGTTTCACCACCAGCTTTAACCTCCATCTCTACGTTGCGGGTGTCACTTTTAGTTACAGCATCCTGAATATTCACTTCTGACTCACTTTTCTGCTCATTAACAATGCTAACCTCAGAGGATGATCTAGCCATCAATATCTCTGAAGGAGTCACCAAATGAGTTGGGTGCTTGAACTTTACAGGATGACTGATACCAGAGGGAACATCATCCTGTGACATTTTGTGTTCATCATCCAAGGAAGCAACATCTGACAAGTTTGGGGGGGCGCCATCCTTTTGCGAATCAACTGGATATTCAACAACTTTTTGATTTCCAACTTGATGGCTATCAGAGGTGTCTGCCCCAAAGCAGTTTGACGGACCTCTAAAACCAGATAATTTTCTAGACAATTTAGGACTCAAAGGAGGAGGAGGTGATGCACTGGGGGCAATGTCACTATCACTAGTTACACTGGGCAAAGCAGACGATTTAGTTTCTAGAATGGAGGAAGCAAATTCTTGAGAGGTGGTGGATTCAGTAGGTGCAGTACTTGTAGGATGTCTAGCTGTTGGTGAAATCTCAGAGCCAATTTCATGTACTGATGATTTTGGTGCTGAACTAGATAAAGGAAACTCCTGCTGTTTACTTCCAGGGGGATCAACAGCAGCAAATCCTTCAATACTAGCAGCATCGCGCGAAACACCAGATTCTGTCCTTTCGAAAATCACACTCTCTGTTGGAGGTGGTAAGCACTGGGACAAGTCCAAGGCATATTGCTGAATGGCCTGCGTCTGTACACAATACACCTGCACAACCTGTTCACCATGGGGCCATAGGTCACTTGTCCCAGTGAAACTCAAAATTGGCATGGTAACCGTAAATCCTGCTATGTAATCCATGCGGGTAGCCTCCGGGTTCGGACCATACTCTAGATGCACAGCATATATAGCATTTTTTTTTGCATTAGCTAGTAGGAGCAGTCCTGCATGAGACAAGGCTACAACTTGGTTAAAAAATGCCTCTTCAGCATTAGCCTCAGCTGAACTTTTCAGTTCCAATGTCTGTGTACAGCGCCATGACTCAGAATCACTGGGAAGCAACCAGCCTTCATCACTCGCTGACGCCCATATCTTTATTTCCCGATTAAGAGGACCCTGAAAACCTTTAAAGGGTCAACTGAAGCTCAAGAATCACCAAGAGGCAAACTCATGGAGAAGAAAAAAGAGAGTAGTAATTGATATTCTGAACAAAGAATAACTGGTCTGTGAAAATATGACATCTATTTATTTATTTTAATTGATAAGGGCATGAACTGAACATTTGAGAAACAGATTCGAGTGAATTAGCTTGGACAGCAGTAAATGAAATCCGAGACTGACGTTTTCTAAGAAGAAAAAACAACTAGTCAGTGGAAACAGTTGATTCAGACCAAAAATGGCCAGCACAGGATGCAGTAGCACATACCCCAGTGATGAGTATGATGTGGTCTGGACGGTGTGGGGCAGCCAAGAAGGTTACGGAACTAACAGGATGACCATCATGAGGCCTGAGAACTGCAATTGGAAGAGGCTTCCGGTCTTCCCATATCTTTATCTGGATAACACGATAAAATCCACAGGCACCTGTCATTACAGAGGAAACAAACCTTTCCAACTAGCCATGCTATATATCAACATTTTACAATCAAGATCAGACTTAATTGTAGTTTCATTTCAGAATCTTAAAACGGCTACAAAAGGTAAAAGATAATGAATTCATACAAACCAAGGAACCACACAAGTACAGTCAAAAGTAAACAAATCATAAACCGAAAAATTTCACAATCTATTCTTACCAACTTCTTAAAACTGGGAGTTAACTTTTCAAAAAGATATGTACGCTCCAACTTAACAAATACAAACAACTCAAACCCTGACAGTTCAGCTAATAACAAGTAGTGGTTGGAGTTTTTTGGTTAGGTTATCATTTTCATAACAAAAATCATGTTGAGTGATATGAACCATAAGATAGAGATTACTCAAGGACACTTACATCAAATAGTTCTTTTTTAAGAAGAACTGAAAAAGGACATTAGACAAATAACTAAAATTATGAAATAAATCAGAACTCTAACGAACCGTGCCATCCACTGAAGCAGATACCAAACGAGTGGTCATCCACTGGCACATTGATAAATCAGTCACTTCTCCATCATGGGTACCAATAAGTTGTACCCCGTCAACCAACTTGTCAACAGGACACCTGATTGGTTCATCGGCTGAAAATACTGCACCTTTTCCCACTTTCGTGGTATCAATTTTCAAAACGCGTTTCCCGATTCCAACCACAAGAATTTCCTATTGAAGAGAACATATGAAAAGTTAAGCACAATGTCAACAGAAGAAAAGGATACCCAAAAAGAGAGATAGGTAGCTACTTGTTTATGACAATGCCAGCAAACACGTGGGTGAACAGATTCCCCTTCACCGACAATGTGAACAGCGATGACAATCCTTCCTGTAATTTGAGGCTTCTCTTCTTCATCTGGTCCTTCAGTAATTTTCCATATATAAACCCGGCCATCAACACTCGCACTGAGAGAAAACGAAGTTAGAAACATAAAATAATTACTACATAGGTATAATAAAATACAGAAGAGCAGAGCTGTACCTAGCCAAGAGATGAACATCCTCTGCAAAGAAAGCCATGTCTGTGACCCTCTGAAATTAGAACAAAATTTTCAAATGACTACAATCATGGATTTTTATCAGCAAGGACAAAGTAGATAATAATTTTCAGTTTTTCATACTTCTAACAAAATCAATAATTCATCTTTAAACCACACAAGACTCCAAATCAACATTTTATACATTAATCAACCAACAAAAAATAATAATGCCAGGAAGTCATCAACAAGAATCCTTTGTCCGATCAAAAGTCAAGGACAACTATTACTGGTAGGACGGGCTTAAACTCTAACTTGAAAGTACATGAAAGTCATCCAGTTATAAGCCATAGAAACATATGTGCAGATAACAGCATTATATCTGACAGCAGAGAGCGACAACTAAGCTGAATAAATTTTAGTGTCTTTGAGACAAAGTTGAACTTAAATGCATGTTAATATTATTAAGCTTATTCTCCAAATCCCATGAAACAAAGCATATTGTCATCTCACACGCAACTGACACGTTGACTAAGAATGCAAATGTGTCAATCAAAGGATCCGTAAAGAAGCAGTGTCCTTCAACCAAATTAAAGTTTTTCCATTGCTGAAATGCATGTTAAAACACCAAATTGATAATTAGGCACCCTCGTATCAATAGGCATAAATTTCTTTAAATAATTTATCAGGACACATTGCAAACTATAATGTAACATAACCACAATTACCACCACCACCACATTTTATGATTGGCTACTAGCATAAGTTGTAACATTATTCCTATAAGGTTTGCATAATAGATAAATAATGATATTCCAGCATGTACTAGCTAAGAAATCAAAACACACAGAAAAAGAAATAATCTTTGAGAACCCGAAAAGCCAACCTGTGCAAGACCTTTAAGCAATGACCTCAATGCAGTATTAATGTTAAGAACCCGAATAGCCCCCAATTTCAATCCGTAACATATGTAAGTTTTGTTTACTGCAATTTGCCGGCCTAATACAAGACCGGGATCCGAACCATACTTAGTAATGGGAGTAACTTCCAGCTGCGGCTGCACCTCACTGGGAAACCTTACATCTATATCATAAACAATATGATCACCATTCAAATGTCTCCCTTTAGGTAACTTACTGCTCGGCATTCTCAATGGTCCAGGACCCGAATGAGGAACGCCAACATTAGGTCCCGAGGAATAATCTGAAAGCTCAGACCCCGAGGTGGTAGGTTGTATAGGAGACATTGGCATGGTGGATTGTACAGGAACTTCCAAAGTAGACGGCGGAGCACTCAACAGTGCCATAAGCCTAGCACCATGGTTAGGGCTAGGAAATTGGTGAGGACTACTAGTAGATGGGGGTGGTTGAAGGGGTGGGGTGGGGAAAGACATGGATCTCTGCTGATGCATTAACTGAGCATCATGTGTGGTGGTGTATTGAGGCATGTGGTGACTGAATTGAGGGAGCTGGTGAAAAGGGGTTGTTGTCTGAGGTGGATAAGGGTAAACCCCACCGGGTCCAGCTCCGGCACCGGCTCCAGCAGCGGTGGGTGGTGGGTATGAAGCGTTTGGAGGTGGAAAAGGGGATGAAATTAAAGTAGGGTTTTGGGGATTAGGGTTTGTTTGGTTTGAGGGTTTGAAGAATTTATGAATATCAAATGGTCCTGTACCTGTTCCAGTACCAGTACCACCTGGTTGGTTCGGATTACCAGGAGAAGAAGCCATAAATGATAGCGACAACTCAGCGTGCTTTGATTGAAAGGGGAAAATGGATAGGTACAGAAAAGTGTACGTATAGATTTGCAGAGAGAATTAGGGATTTGGATGAATCAAAGAAGAAGAAGATGGATCGGTTTATGGATACTTTTGAGATCCGACTGAAGAGAGAAAGATGCAGACTTGGGAGCAGAGCCGCCAGAGAGATGAGATTACAATATTTTTATTAACTTTTCTTAAGTACTTTTTTAATATTTTAATTTTATTTAAAATTACAATCTTTGTTTTTTTGTTGATATTCTAATATGATTGATAGTTATTTTATATAATATTTATTAAGAGTTTGGTCAAAAATGCTATAAGTAAATTTTCAAGAATTTAAATTAATGAATTATTTATATTTCAATAGTTGTGATGTTATCGTCCTTTTAATTATTACTTTAGTAGTGTCTTTCATCATCACTTAATATAATATAACATAGATTTAAATTAATATATTAAATTTTATGAACATTGTAATATAAAATGAATTAGAGAAAAAATGCTTAACTTAGTAATTAGATAATTATTAAATATAATATATCAAATTAATATATTTAAGTGTTTGGCGTATGATGATCAATGAAATAAGTTGATAAATTTAACGATTTTAATTTAAATCTCAATAAAATTATCAATTATGAGCGATAATAAATACCGCAATTACAAAAGAGAAAAAGGTGAATTTGTAATTTGATGGCTTGCTCATTAGTCTTCAAACTAATCCATGCCATAAGTGGGTAAAAAGAAATTAAAGAAAAATATGCTAGTGGAGTTTAAATTAAGGGATGTCAATGTCTAGGTTTTATTTTTTTTTTGGTTTT
>JBCEWC010015924.1:0-13425 GCA_038996855.1 Solanum aculeatissimum | reverse complement strand
GCTTGATTCTATTGTGAAGACTTGTAGTGGTGAGCCCTATTGTTCAAGGGCAATAGCCACCATCTATCTACCTTTATTTTTATGTATTTACTTTCTTGATTAGAGGGTGAGCCTCAAAGATTGTTGAGGCCCCGCTCTTCTATATAGAGGCATGTTTTGGAAAATTCTTACTCTTATATGTTACAATTGTATGTTGGATATTCGGCTTTGTACTACAATACTATGTTCCACTTGATTTATGGATATGTTCTCATGTTATGATTTTGGCTAATATTATCATGTTAAGGTTATGGGTTGAATATTAAGTATGATGTATGATTATGTGCTATGTGCAAGCATGTTCCTCCCATTCCCGAATTTGCCCCATAGCTTGAGTGACAAGCCCCTAAACCCTTAGAGCTTATGTGTTACATGCTTAGCTTTCGCGTTTCTGAACCTATGATGAGTGTAATGATGCTATGATGGCTTGATCGAGGGTCATCGGGTCAGTTTTCGCCATGTCACATCTAGGCCCCCTATCCGGGTTGTGATATTTTATGTATTTCAGCCCTATGTTTCTTAGGTCTTGCACCATCCTTAGTCGATCAAGATCTTGTGGACACAGGCGCAGTAATCTCAGTTTTTAACCTGAGACTTACAAACTCATCATCATAGATACCATCATCACTCCCTTTCTTGATCATCAAGTGCAACCAACCTTTCACGAGGAACATCCTCCTCTTCCACTACTGTGGTGCTCCTTAGTCGTCGCTTCTCAACCATCTTGGACTTTCTGGCAGTAATTGCATCACTAATAAGCTTCTTTTAAGATTGTCGGGTGGGGTAAGAGTGAGTAAGTTCCCGAGTGGCCGCACTCATGGGTATCTTGCCTCGATCAGTACCAGTCTGGTCCTTTGGTGAGGATGGTGCAGACAAAGGTATGGGAGCACGTCGATTAATTTTCCAAACCAGTGGCAACTCATCCTCATCCTCATTTTCCTATGTTTGTGCAACCGACATATTTAAGGACTGGACTCCACTGACTAGAGTGCAATCAAATCTCGGTGTTACAAGAACCAGTTGAAGATCTGGAGATCTAGATTCTTCTCGCTAAAAAGAGTCGTCTTCCTTGAGGGACATTAGATCTTTGGCCACCTATTCAGGTCTCTCATCTAAAATATTTGACTTGGTTACTTGATCCTCAGGAAGATCTCCACCAATGTGTTTTTCAGAGATAGAGGAGGATCCAGGACCGGGTTGAGAGGATGTGCCATGTTCGTCAGTAGAAACAAGGTTAGAACTATCTGGGATCATACTAAGTTCTTGGATATAGGGAACCGAGGCATGAACCGTACCAGGGGAAAGAAAAAAAGATGGCATATTATTGTGAGATGATGGTGAGGGTGAAAAGGATGAGATGGGGCGTGAAGGAACATGGTGCTCATCAAATTTCAGGGACAAGGAAGAAGGAATGGATGGTGAGGAATCTGATTTTAGCAAACCAAGGGCTTCATTACCAGGGGATGTAGCCTTTTTGGGAATAGATGCTTGTTCCGACATGATGGAGAACCAGAACAGTCCACAGGAACCAAAAAAAGACAAAGAAGAAGAAGGTCAGAGAAGAATATAAGGGAAGATCTTTTGGGATTTGGAAATGTATAAGTTTTCACAAAAAGGAGGTATAAATATTAATGATGAAAAAATGGCATCTGAAATATGATTGATTGTGACACTTCGAGAACCGGGAAAACAGACATCTGTTAAGAAAAGCTTAACAGATAGGACAAGTCCTGAGAATTTGAGATATGCCATAGTGCTATGAGACGAATACCAACCTAATAGGGAATCAGGTCCATGATGAACTGATGCTTGTGAGCCCTTTTATTCATCTTGAACCAATGCTCCTATACAAATACCAATTGATGCAAACCTGCAAAATAGATAAAGAAATTTTATCTTTTATGAGAGAATACTCAGATACATGTGCAATATTTCTAGCCAGGGGAAAATATAACAAGCAGAACTCAAGGAACATCTGATACCAAGGGTTTGATCAGCACAGTTGCAACCTGTTATGTTCAAACTGGTCCTTACTTAGAGGCTTATTGAAGATATCCGCAATCTGCTCTGCAGTACTGCAAAAATGCACACTGATGTTGCCTTTCTCTACCTGGTCCCTGAGAAAATGATGTCGAACATCAATGTTCTTTGTACGCTTGTGCTGGACAAGATTATTTACAATATTGAGGGCACTGGTGTTATCACACATCAACGAAAGTGTACTAATCAGTACACCAAAGTCTTCAAGTTTCTGCTTAATCCATAAAAGTTGGTAGCAACAGGCTGCAACATCTACGTATTCAACTTAAGCTGTGGATAGGGCCACTGAGTTTTTCTTCTTTGTACCCCAGAGAATCAGTGAAGAACCCAAAATGTGAGCCATTCCCGAAGTACTCTTGCGATCTATCAGGTACCCCACAAAGTTAGCATCAGCATATCCTATGAGATCAAAACAGCCACCTACTGGGTAGAAAAGGCCAATTTTTCAGTTCCTTTGAGATATCTGAGAATCCTCTTAGCTGCCTTCAGATGTGACTCCTTTGGGCATGATTGAAATTTGGCACACATACCAACACTGAACACAATATCAGGCTGACTCGTCGTTAAGTACAATAGGGATCCAATGATGCCTCTATACATAGTAGCACTGATCTTAGAACCTCACTCATCTACACCTAATTTTGAATTGGTTCCCATGGGAGTACCTGAAGATTTTTCATCAGTCAGTTGATATTTCTTCAGTAGTTCCTTGATGTACTTTTCTTGACAAATAAGAGTCCCGCTTGTTGTTTGCTTGATTTGTAATCCAAGGAAGAAAGTAAGTTCTCTCATCATGCTCATTTCAAAATCACTACGCATCAGGTCCTCAAACTCTTTGCAAAGTGAATCTGTTGTAGCTCCAAAGATGATATCATCAACATACACCTGCACAATCAACAAATTCTTTCCTCTAGCTTTGAGAAACATGTGCTATCAATTTTACTTCTTTTGTATCAATGATTCAGAAGGAATCCTGACAATCTCTCGTACCAAGCTCGAGGAGGTTTCTTAAGACCATACAGTGCATTATCAAGCTTTATCATATTGTCAAGAAATTCTGAGTTCTCAAAACCTGGGGGTTTCCTAACAAAAACTTCCTCTTTTAAATTCCCATTAAGAAAGGCACTCTTGACATCCATTTGAAACAATTTGTATTCCATGTACAAGAAAAAGCAATCAAAATCTTGATGGCCTCCATTCGTGCTACTGGAGCAAAGGTTTCATGATAATCAATGCCTTCTTCCTGATTGAAACCTTGAACCACTAGTCGAGATTTATTTCTAGTGATGGTTCTATTTTTATCCAGCTTGTTTCTAAACACCTACCTGGTCCCTATCACAGTTCGATTTGTTGGTCTTGGAACAAGATGCCAAACTTTACTCCTTTCAAACTGCAATACTTCTTCCTGCATAGAGTTTACCCAATCAGCATGTTTGAGAGATTCTCTGATATTCTTGGCTCAACAGATGAGAGAAAAGCTCCACATTCCATTAGAATTTTAGTCCTAGACCTAGTTTAGATTCAAAAATCCAGAGGGGAGACTAAATTATCCATGGGATGTGAGGATTGCTGTTTCCATCTAGACACTCTGAATTTTGGGACATTTCAATCTCTGGCAATGTCTGGTTCATTAGCTTTCATTGGTTGGTTTGGCTAAATAGTTTGGTTATCATCATGTTCAGCATCTCCTGTCACAGGTCCTTCTACAAGTATGTCAAGTTCTTCAAAGAAATCCTTAATATCTGGGTTCACTTCATCAATAGGATCCGTATCACCTGAGTGACTTTCTGCAGAATCCTTTTCGTGAAGTTTAAGAAGCTTTTCAAGATCAGTATCACTTTGACTGGGTGAGATATCATGAAGTTCTGATACATCAAAGATGACGTGCACACTTTTCTCAACACATGAAGTTCTCTTGTTGAATACCCTGTACGATTTTCTATTTATTGAGTATCCAATGAAAACCCCTTCTTCACTCTTTAAGTAAAACTTACCAATATATATCTTCCCATTGATAAGTATAAACTACTTGAACTCAAAGGCTCTGAGATGACTGATGTTGGTTTTACTTCCAAACAAGAGCTAATATGGAGTCTTGTTTTTTAGAGACTTGATCAAACACCTATTAGTTACATAGCAAGCCGTGATGATAACTTCATCCCAAAGGTTTTTGGCTAAACCTGATTCGATAAGCATGGTCCTACTAATTTCCACCAAGGTTCTATTTTTCCTTTCTACAACTCCATTTTGTTGTGGAGTTCTAGGAGCCGAAAAGTTATGATAAATTCCTTCTTCATCACAAAAGACGTCAAGATTAGCATTGTCGAATTTTGTACCATGATCAAACCTGATCTATGCAATCTTACTGCTGAACTAGTTTTGGATCTGCTTGATGAGAGCTATCTGCACCCCTTCTGTTTCATCCTTGGTTCTCAAGAACTTTACCCAGGTAAACCTCGAATAGTCATCCACAATAACCAAAATATACCTCCTTCTACCATGACTTTGAACCTTTACGAGCGCACATAAATCAGCATGAATGAGTTCTATTTGTCTAGTTGTGTTGACTTCATTTTTGGATTTGAAGGATTTCCTTGTTTATTTCCCTTTAGCACAAACTGAGAAAATCTTGAGATTGTTGAAGTTCAACTTTGGTAATCCGAGAACCAGGTCCTTTGCAGCTAGCTTGGTCATCAGAGACGGACTTACGTGCCCAAGTCATCTATGCCAAAGATTTGTTAACTCATCCTGCACGTTTAGACAAGTAAGATTGTCTTCTTAAGCCATCCTTAGATCAGCAACATATATGTTCGTCCATCTTTGTGCAACCATAACTACTTCATTTGTTTCCAGATTGATTACTGTGCATTTGTCAGACAGGATTCTCACCTCATTTCCCTTATCACAAATTTGAGAAACACTTAGAAGATTGTACTTCAGTCCTTGAACATAGTACACATCTTCAATAGCCTTCTCAAAACGTTTTCTGATCTTTCCTATGCCCAAAATTTAACCCTTTTTACCATCACCAAAGGAAACACTAACTCCTTAAACTTCTTTCAGTATGAGGAAGTTTTTAGTCCTTCCAGTCATGTGATTAGAGCATCCGCTGTCCATGAACCAACAATGACTGCTTCCTCCAAACTGATCTTGCATAAGATTATTTGTTAGTCTTAGGAACTCATTTCATTCTGAGTTCCCAATATTTAGACAAGGGTTTAATCAACAATTCTTTGGTCCATCTAGGTAGAGGTCTACTACTTTATTTTATCACAGGATCAGGTGCCAGTCACACTTTTCTTTCCAGAGTAAGTAGATTACTGTCTTCTCAGAGTTCGTTGAAGAACAACACAACTGCCCTTCAGATCACCATTTCTCCCATAGTGGAGACAGAGCAAATTATTAACCACAGACACATGCTTACTATGAGGATTGTAAGGTGTTAACATAACCTAGACCCTTTTTGTCATGATCCCTATCTGTTGAAATATCTCCCAATAATTTAGAAGAAGTGGTCCATTTTGGGGATTTTGTTAAGTCCTCCTTGACTTTCATCAGGTCCTTTTGTAAGACAGTATTTCTTTCCAAAGCATGCATCATGTTTGACTCAGCCTCTTTTAGTCTTTCTTCCAACAACAGTTCATTTTCACTGATTTTACCTTTAATCTTAGTATCTATTTTAGACTCAGATTCCATTAGCCTCAATAATTCTTCCTTTTCAGTTTCTAAAGTAACTATCTTAATTTCAAGATCAGAGACCTGATTAGTTAAGACAAACTTTTCTTCCTGAGAGACATCAATATTATTGTTTAACACCTCTTTTTCAGATGTTAATTCACAAATATAGGTGATAAGGACATTATCAAGTTTTTTTAACTTCCTTCCAGAGTATAGATCTAAAATTTCTTTTAAATCTAACAGAGTTACCTAGTCCTCATCCTCTCCTTCATCATCAGACTTGGCCATGAAAGCACACAGGCTGTCAAAAACTTCATTGTCATCCCTCAATGCCAGCAAAGAGGAATCTTCAGGTTGCTCAGAATCTTCAGAGTCACAGGATGAGTTTCCCCATACACCCAAGACCTTGATCACAATTCTATCAGCAACGACCTTCCTTATGAACTTATCAGGAACCTGATCCTTCCTTTTGTCCCTCATTCCTTTTGAGGCATCCTTGTAGTCATTCTTCCCAGAGGGACAGTCTCTAATGTAATGTATTGATTTTCCATAGCCATGACACAACTCAGTGTTTCCTTGAGGCCTACTTCCATTTCCTCTTTCTGCAAACCCATTATTTTTCCTGATGATTTTCTTGAAGCAATTTGTGAGATAAGCCATATCAATGCTATCAATCTCATCATCACTATGAGCAGTCTTTAAGGCTAGAGACTTGTCCTTTTTTCCAGCTCTCTTTGTAGTGTCATGCTTCTTGTTCAACTCATGGGCCTGTAAAATGCCTATGAGCACATCCATGGTTAGAGTCTTCAGATTCTTGGATTCGGTTATTACATCCACCTTGCTTTCCCATGACTTAGGGATAACTCTAAGAATCATCCTCACCTGCTTGCTCTGGCCTACAGGTTCACCAAGACATTTGAGCTCATTAGTTATAGAAGAGAACCTGGTTTCCATGTCATGTATGGACTCACCTTTCATCATAAAAAAGTCTTCATACTGAGAGGTGAGCATATCCATCTTGGACTCAATCACCTGTTCCGTCCCTTCATGAAAATTTTTTAGACACTCCCAGATTTCTTTAGCTGACTTACAGGTGGATATTCTATTGTACTCCTCAGTTTCAATCCCACATACTATCAGTTTGTTTTCCTTGTAGTTCTTTTCAATCTTCTTTCTATCTGCTTCAGAGTACTGTTATCGAGTTTTTGGAACTAACTTAGTGGTTTATCCTTCCTTGACCTCAATTGTAGGGACATAAGGTCTATCAAGCACAATTTCCCATAGTTCAGAATCCTCCGCCATCAGAAAATCATGCATTCTACTTTTCCACTATCCATAGAATTTTCCATTGAACCTAGGAGGCCTTGTGGAAGATTGTCCTTCTTCAAGAATCAGAGGAGCTTCCATTTTTTACACGAAGATCTCTAGGTGTGAACCTTATAGAGATAACTCGCTCTGATACCACTTATTGAGCAGCTACACTAATTCAAACACAAAGGATTGGGTCCTTTGTATACAATAAATGAAGAACAATAAATAACTAATCTAAGAACATAGATTTAACGAGGAAAAACTCCTTGCTCAAGGGAGGAACAACCACGACCTGTCCAAAAAGATTTGAAAAACCCAAAAGTCTACTAAATGAATGAGCAAAGTAGTCAAATACAACACACACCGTTTATTTGCCTCACTCTCTCACCATTCCAACTTGCAACATAGTTACAACACTTGAGCAAAAAACACCAACAAAGTCTACACTCTTATCAATAGATAAAGTTAGAATTATACATAAGACACCTCACGAACAAATTATGCTAACAGAGTTACAGATCATGCACGCACCACACACAATAATTAGTCTTCCCTTATAGGTTAGAAAGTGATCTTACAATGTTACAACACTACACACAAACATGCATAACGTAAGCTATAAACTTTTTTCTATCAGATCCTTCGTATGCTGATGTTGAATCTCTCAATAGGTGTCAAAGAAGAACTTTTAGGAGAACAAGAATATTAGTTTTTGATTTCCAAAAAGTCACATTTTGTTCAGTGGTCTCGCCCCTTTATACAGTTAGGGGTCATCGGATGGACCACTGGTCCTTCAGCACAGATGGATTGACATTTAACCTACCACAACAACGTTAATAGCTGTATTCCACTTGTGTGGACAACCCTAAACCTGATAAGCAACCTGGTTCTTACCTGGTACTTGCTACAGTTTGTTGTCATCAAAAACTTCACTCAACAAGTACTCAACATGTCTCGTGTTGTATTGCTCTGTATCATACTTCTGATTATTTGCAGTGACAGTTGAAAAATGGTATAGTTGATGGTTTAGCATAAAGTGTTATCTTGTTGATAGCATTGTATATATTTCCAGTTAAGAATCCTGTTTATACAGATTATCGTGCCATACAACTTACCTAGTGGTGGTCAGTATACAGTCTATCGTTCAGAAACAACCTATGTACTTCCTATAGGTAGGGATAAGGTCTGCGTATTCTTTATCTTTCAAACCTCACCTGTTGGATTTCAAGAGGTATGTCGTTGTTTTGCACAGAAAAGCCTCGGGTAGTGGGAAACATATTATCGCGATCTGAGACTATCCCCAAGTCGTAACACTTTATTTTGATTTTTGAGCCACAAGTGACCCCAAGCTAACTCATGGTTTGGCATAACACTAAAAATCAAGTACAAAGCAATAATTTTTTGTAAGTGAAGACTGAGATATATAGATAATCAAAATCATAAAACTAAATACTCAAAACTACTCGTCTAAACATTCATGAATGACACAGAGACTAAAATCTATTTGTCTAAAAGCCTCAGTGAAGATGAATTGTTGGGATAAACCCTAGCTAACTCTAACTGTCTAAAAACTAAAAAAAGAAAAACACATGATTGGAATGAAGGTAAATGTCATCCTCGAAAGAGGATGACTCACCAATGTTGTTGATGTGATGATTGAAAATTGTACTAACCGAGAGCTAGATATTGGGTGTCTGAATCTTTATTATAAAATAATATAGCGTTAACAGTATGCGATCAATACTTTGAATGTACTAAGTATATTAGATATGCAGGATAAGATAAATAATTGAACATGATAAATCTGAAATGCTATATTGAATAACATAAACCGATGCAAAGACCAGATAATAAAACATGCAACTGATAAATGTTCAAACTGAAATAACCGACTACAAGGTCATATAACATCCGAGATTGAATTATGGCAGTTAATAATATTCGATATATAACCATATGAGCTAAACATGGAGTTTGATGTCTAATTTTTATCAAAAAGCATCAATTATATACAGACCTCATGGCTCTCACCCACTTCATTGACAACTAGGTCACACCCTTGTCTACAGTGAATTTTTTCCTCTTAACTCACAAAACTTCTTTTTACCCCTAGTTTAATACATGTCAAATATAACTTTAGCTTCCCAATACCCCTTTTCAACTTTTTCTTTCTTCAAATATCACAATTTGTTTTATTTCCAATTTAAAAATATACAGTAAAAAAACAAAATGAACAAACTAAACGTGCTTCTACTAAGAAAAGTTGGTATTGAGAGGGTTTGAAACCTAGTGCTCTCATCATATTTTTCTTTATTTAAGAATTGCTTTGTTAAATCCAAAAACTCACAAATTTCATCTCTTAAAAAAAGACAGTCATATGCACTAAGCTCTCACTAAGTGCGGAGTCAAGAAAAGGACTAGATCATAAGAGTCTATTGTATCGTGGTGCATTTTTGCAAAGAGGTTGTATATATAGCTCCAACCCATGAACACCCGATCAATTGTCAATAACTTTACCATTTACGCCAAGGTTCCACTTCGAAAAAAATCATCTTTGTACAAAAGGAATTCAAAAATTGCTACTTCTTCTTCAAGCATAGACTTAACTCCATTAATATTTACATCCTAAATTAGCTTCAAATTCTACAAATACAATAACACACCCAGTGTAATTGAATAAGTGGAGTCTAAGGAGGGTAGGATGTATGCAGACCTTACCCCTGACTTTGTGGAGTAGAAGGGCTATTTCCAATATACCCTCCCTTCAATGAAGTGCAATCAAAGCAGAAACAAAATTGGAAATGATTTATTATTTCACTATAATTAAAGAAAGATATCATCAAGCAATAATTCATTTCCAATTTTGTTTCTACTTTGACTGCTCTTCTTTGAATGAATGGTGTATCGTAAATAGCCCCTCTACTTCCATAAAGGCAGTAGTATGGTTTGCGTACATCCCGTCCTCCCTAGACTCCATTCATGCAATTACAATGAATATGTTGTTGTGTTTCTAGAAGTTGAAGTTAATTTAGGATGTAAATGTTAGTGTAGTTGAGTCTATACTTGAAGAAGAAGTAGCAATTTTGGAATTGTTTTAATCAAATATGATTTTTTTCTTAAGGGGAACCTTGTCGTAATTGGGAATGTTATTGTCATGTGATCAGTAGGTCGTGAGTTTAAGCTTTGTACACAACCTCTTTGCAAAAATGCAGCACAATACAATAGACCCTTATGATCCAGCCCTTCCCTGAACTCCGCACTTAGTGGAAGTCCGCACTTAGTGGAAGTTTAGTGCATCCAACTTTCTTTTTTTAAGAGTGGAAATTCATGAGGTTTTTAATTTAACAAAGCAACTCTGATATTTAGGGAAAAACATGAGAGAATTAGGTAGCAAGCCCTCTCAATACCCCATTTTTTAGTAGAAGCACATTTAATTTGTTCATTTTGCTTTTTTATTTATCTTTTTATGGTATATTTTTAAAATGAACATTAAAAATTATGATATTTGAAAAAAGTTGAAAAGCGGTATTTGGAAGCTCAAGTTGTGTTTGTCATGTATTTAACTAAGCAAATCTTGAGGTTAAGAATATACTAGGTAATTTTGAGTAATCTTCTTTGGCTTTGGTGGACATGGTTTTATGATACTTGTGTTGGTGGGGGGTACTACGTATTTGGTGGATGCAAGATGGCTCAAAAACCACTATCATTGAAGAAAAACCAACTGTCTACAAACGACCCAATTCCTCTCTTTATTTTTAGAATCTTATCACTCATCATCTGGAAGGACAACATTTATCCCAACCATATCATTTAGTGTTATCAAGTGCACCCCTTCTTGCTAACTTGGGTTGGATCATGTGTAATGACCTTCTGGGTTATTTTGGTATTTCTGTAGCTACTCTGTTGTTTTGAGTTTCTGTATGGTGGCCTCAGACCTTTTATGGCCTACTGGGACTATTGGAATGGTTGTCGATTGTTTTGGTTGAGAATTATGCGAGTTAACGAGAAGTTATAACTGCAAATGAGATTTCTGATAAAACCCCAGAAAATGGCCTCAAAATAGGATTTTGACAGTTCCATCAGTTTCAAAACGGCCAATTTAGGCTGGGAGGGTGGTTGGTCCGAGGAAGGAGGGGCAAGTATGATTTTGAGTCAAAAGTTGCAAAATGAGTCCAACCGAAAGCTAAAATGTGTGTTTCCGTAAAAAAAACCAAGTCAAAAGCGCTCAAAATGGAAATTTGATATGGTGCTGTTAGCTTTGGAACATAAAAAAAAGTCTAAAATGATCCTTCGTCAATTGACAGGGACATCCGATTGCATTTTTACCCCCAAGTTCTTTTAGCTAAAATAAGTCAGAAGGAAGTGGGACCTCATTTTTTCGTAGGGTGCTCTGTTGGAAATTCCAACTACACCATTGGATTCAAAACATCGAATCCATGTGGTTGCACTTTATTTTTGCGTAAAATGGTCATTGGATGGCCCAAGAATGTCCCAGGGAAGTTTTGAGCATTGCTGGTGCAACACCATAAGTTTAACCCTCCGCGTTGGGGGAAGTAGAAGGAGCAGACCTCCTCGTTCACTGAGAAGTACCAGCCTTAATGATCCACGTTAGTGGAGCTTTATCTATCTTCACGGAGAAGGAAAGTTGTCTATATATATGGCTTCAACCCTCGCAAACCAGCCTATTTCTCCAACTTCTTAAGCTTGTAAAATGAGTTATACAAGTCCATTTTTGGCGATTCAAAAGTCCACGTGACTTAAAATTTTGCAAGAATTGCAGTGATGAAGTTAGATTCGAGATTTGGCATATATTTTGATGTAAACTCATGGTTTTAGCTGATTTCATTCTCAGAATTAGTGAAAACTTTGTGTGTCGATTTTATAGTCAATTATTGATGGAATTAAGTGAACTTTGAGTCTAACGTATTCTAAATTCCAAAGGGAACGATGTGGCATGATGGGTGTTGGCTGAAATTGTCCGATTTTAATAAATGTACCAAGAAAGTTTTGAAAAGAATATTTTTTTAGTAAAATTTTTAACTTCGTTTTTGGGTCATTTCTCGCTCTTCTGAGGTTCGTTTTGGGGCAAGCATTTGGTCGTAGATATAACAACCCGAAATATTTTGAAATCTACCTATGGTTAGAATTCTGTGATGTACTACAAGCCATGGTTGAGTTTTGGTGGCCACGGGTTGATTTTAAGTGGCCGAATGCAAATTAGCCTAGTTAGTGGCCTAGAGGGAATGTTTCGGCAGTGTACTTCAAACACTTATAACTTTTGGTGTGGGATAAACCATGTGAGATACTATAAATCAAATTGAATCTCTTTGAGTTAGCTTTGCAACACAAGTGGTTTCACTCAATTTGGACTTTGGATGAGGGATATATATCCCAAACAGTGAGACTGTCTAAAATTCGTAAGCCATTGGAGATAGGCTCAGAAAAATGGCCAAGGACATTTTCACTGACCGTGAAACTTTTCAAGGTACGTCTAGGGTCCCGTGAGGTATCACAGTGAGCTTGGGGTGGCCTGGAACCATCGCTAAGCCAAGTATGAGTCAACGAGAACTTAAATGGACCGTTTGACACTTGACGAGCCGTCCACTATCCCGTGAAGGTTGATAGTGGCTTGGACAAGGTTTGGCATATGATTTTGGCTCTAAGTAAGGTTGGACGGTGCCTTACATGAGACGTCTCACCTTGAACGAACTGTTTATGGGTTCGTGAAGTGTAACAGAAAGTCCTCCGAGAGTTCGTGTGAAGATTTGGCTAAGTGTAACTTGACGGCATGGTAAACGGCTCGTGTGACAGTTTGATAGCACTATAGCTACCGTTTGGGCTCTGTGTGCAGTGAAAATTTCTGGTTTATTAATGGTATTTTCGTGATTTAATATTTCTGTGAGCCCCCTTTTGGTCCCTTAAGGTCTCCTAAACCCCTAAATCATCTCCTAAACCCTATTTCATCCATTAGAACTCTCCTATACACTCTATTATGATCCTAAGGCTATCTTGACCTCCTTTGAAACTAGCTTGTAGAATTTGGGGAAGAAGACTTGATTAAGTTTGATCTTGTGGACCAGTTGCTTGAACTAAGGTATGTGGGACTTGATTCAAGGATCCTCTTTCATCCTTGAAGATCCTATGAATCCTAACCCTTTTCAATTGATTTTAAGCTTTCCAATTAGTTATGGGTTCTTTCAATATTGTTGTAGATTAGTGTTGGGACTTGAGTACTGTAGTATTAAGGTGATTTAAACATGATTTTACACTTGATTTCATGGATGATTTATGAAACCCTAATTGTTCAATTTCATGATTTAACTAAGCATGGGTAACTTGCATTATGGCTTATTCATG